>JAOYSI010010435.1:0-10366 GCA_025775065.1 Hiodon alosoides
ACCACATAATTCCCGGGTCCTCAGAGCGAACACTGACCACATAATTCCCGGGTCCTCAGAGCGAACACTGACCACATAATTCCCGGGTCCTCAGAGCGAACACTGACCACATTATTCCCGGGTCCTCAGAGCGAACACTCTAACTGTTGTAATCCTGTTTAAATACCCTGTACATTCTCAGGGGTAGTTCAGCATATTACCAAACACTGATTACCAGTCGTTACATTACGTTACGTTGCAATGATTATATAATGTTCCAATGTTAGCCTGTTTAAAGGTGTGGCCTTTACCAGATTTTCTACAAACTTAATATTGCAACATGTAATTGTATTAACAATCCCAATACTTAAGTACTTGCTTCTTAAAAGCATAGCATATTTTTAATTACAGGTGTTTCTTTCTACAGATGTTAACTTCTGTGCCCTGCCAAGAGAAATGCAGCTGTTGGTCAGCTCCGAGTTAAACGTGCCAAAAAACAGCTCGATGTAGACAAAATGTGCAAGTCTGCATTACAGTTATGACACACCCTCTTCAAAACCGGAGTCAGAGGAAACGCTTCCCAGCCCATAAGACAGAGGGTTCCCGTAATCGTCAACGACAAATTAGATGGCTGACACAGCCCTTTCCTCTGCCCTTTCCACAGTCGCGCCTTCACAACAACGGACAGCCCCGTGTTGGCACACACCTCCAGTTTTAATTACAGTGCTGAGCTGGAATCGAATTTACTCTGAAACAGAGCTCGCTTTGTGACGTCCAGATGAGCAAACCACCCGTTTTACTTCACAGTTTAGTGGCATGTGTCCGTTATATCCTCTTTTATGCCCTACTTCTCCACAGGTAAGCAACTACGCAGGAAAAAAAAACCCACTTCAAACACAGCTATATAGCATAACATCTGTCACTCGGTAAAAATGATTAGTTCATCTCCAACCGTGTTGGAAAACAGAAACTTGATTACATCCGCAGCCAACTGACGAACAGCATTGTTCTTAACCAAGGAGACTTGGTTAATGGGGATTCTCTTTCTAGAACTAAATAAAAAACTAAATTCTACACAGATGCAGCCCTCATTAAAATAAATGTAAGCAGCTATTTTTATCATCTTCCTTTGAATCGATTCATTGTGACTGCTTGGACTTTGATAATGTATATCCACTGAAATACTGCCGGACTGTTGAAAGGGTCATGCTTTTCTGAACAGAAGCAGCCTCCTGTTTTCGGCGGAGCGGAGATTCCTAACTACCAATAGAACTAAACGATCCGAGGGCCACATGGTCAGATCGAGGTTCACTAAGTAATGAACTGCGCCCTCTGTTACTCAGCAAGCACGTGGGGGATAACACAATCTCAGACCTGGGTACGAGCCGTACTGTGGAGGCAGAGACACAGATAACCTGAAAGATGCGCTACGGAGACGCAGAGACAGACGGGAAGCAGGGAACTGTGACATTCAATCACAGGAAATGAGAAACATTGGTAGCAACGTAGGCGCCTGGGGCGATGCCTTCCGAACCGGAGATCAGAGCGCACGGCATGGGATGGGATGACATCAGAACCCGAGGCCCTGCAGAAGGAGTCCACAACTCCGCGCAGTTCTGCCCGACCCGGTCCTTGCAGTGCCTGGGTGACTGGCTTTGGAAGGCCCAGGCCAGGAATGCTGTTTAACAGCACGTAATAGTCTTTATGCATTCCAAATTCCCAGAACTCTGTCTTTATGCATTCCAAATTCCCAGAATTCTGTGTATTATACAGTTCGTCTTTATGCATTCCAAATGCCATATATAAAGGCCCAGCAGCGCCCCCTTTTTAAGGGAGAGAGATTAACGATGCTGAGAGCTTTATAGCTCCTAGGTTGAAAAACATTCTGGAAGACCTGTTATGTGATGTTAGGTTCAACTGTCACCTAACCAAGGACAGGACCAAAAGTTCCAACTGGAATACATCTGTCATTTTTTAAATGGTTCTGTTCCTGAGCACTTTCACTCGGAAGGGGGTAATTACACAGAGATGTTATACTAAACCACAGAAATGACACTGATTAGAGGCACGGAGTTCATACATGATCGTTATCCCCACAGAGCACCCACTGCTCACAATTTACACGTGCCAAGGTGGAGTCCTTGTGCACGGGGCCGTAACTCACCCCAAACTCTCAGTGATAAAGCAGTGGGAAAGAGTGGACGTAAGTGGACGGGCCTGTTTATTATGAAACTAAACCTGTACTGTGCATGTTACAAATCACACAAAAACCTACCACACAAATGACATTTCGTAACGTTGCTGAAATGTTATAAGCATATCTTTTAGCTTCCGACTGTCCAAACATGAAAACATCACGCCAGCAGACACGCCCTGGAGCGCTGGGGACACGCCCAGGGAAGGCACGCCCAGGGTGGAAACCTCGCAGCGCAGCCAAGTGTGGTCGCGTTGATGCTAACCACACTCAAGTGCTAGCAGTTAATGAAACACTCAAAAGGGGCAGCGCTGCTAAAAGGGAGGATAGACAGGACAAGGTTGGCGTGGAGGCTGGTGAGTAGTGCATTTTGGGATTGATATTTACAAGTCCACCTCTGGACCGCTGAAACCTGGGACAACGCCGTGTGCCGCACTGCTCTCCCTTGGGACGTGGGAATATAAAGACGCGCCATTGTCCACCCGCCCGGAGATCCGCCCGGTGCCTGGGTGAGACACGTCTCTCTCCCAGCTGCACTGCGTGCCAGTCTGCCTTGGCACGGTAAAAACTCATCCCACATAAAGCCACGCCTACACACGACATGAAAGCAGAGGCCGGTCACGTTCTCTGCGGATGGTCAGAGCTGCTGTGTTTGTCCAGCCCTTTCCAGCCGGGACCGTAAATACGGCGGGGCTGAGCTCTGCTGTTTGCCCAGCCCTTGACCCTGCACTTGCTCCCGCTCGTGTACTCTGTGCTAAACACACACCGAAGCCCAGCCTCCTCTGTCGGGGACACCGCAGACTCCCAGTCTAGCACCAGTGCACTGTGAACCCCTCTTGTGTGAATGTGTTCTGAAATGAAACACACTGAGACGGTACGCGACCCTAACGCCGGTCCATGCTGAGGGAGGCCAGGCTGCTTCAGTCTCTCAAGCGAAACTAATTTAAAAAACGGGGGCCAACAACCGGACGTCCCGTTTCGGAACGTGTGATTAACTCCTGATGGCAGCCTCGGTCAGGCTGACCATTCCCTTCCGGTGCACAGCAGAACAGAACTGAGAAGACGGTCCACGGGTCAGCACCACCCAACAGAACACAGCTCCCCCACTGAGGATCCTCAGTCACAGATCTGCGAAGGCTCTGAAGGGTCCTGGCGGCTGTCCCACTTTGACAAGGGTCAGCAGCATTTGGGCAGCGCGCTTTCAGCGCCCCCAGCGTACCGGCACACGCTCCAGAGATGGGCTCTCTTCCCCGAGACCTCGTGTGCACGGTGTGGATTTACACTGTACCGCGTACTCCGACGCTACCTCCAGGGCCATAGGACAGACGTCATACCAAAAACACTGAGGGGCAGAGGGGAGGCCAGCATGAATATCAATGCTTATCATTGCCTTTGTTCTCCGAGTCGAGGGTGAAGTGGAGATGACAAAGAACGGAACGGAGGAAGCAACATGACATTTCAACAGTAAAGCAGAGCACAATGAAAAGAGCTGAACACAGAGTTATTTCAGCCTGAATCGAGTGTAGATTTTCCTTGACGCAGGGCATCCTGCTTTTATAATGAATGAGAAGCTGTAGTCAGCATCCCATCTGCACAAGTTAACCGGAATCACCAGGGGTTTTTTTTATTTTTATTTTTTCCATCCCTCTTCACAATTTGGTACGCAAATTGTGCTGATGCGTCTCAGCCCGTCGCTATAAATCCAGCCGCCACACACAGGGAGGGTGAAGAAGCAGCAAAGTGGTTCTCCTCAGATTCGAACCTTGGAGCCTAGGAACTGCTGGTTATTTCACACTCTGCAGGCCACAGGGCCAACTGGAGAGGAGGGGAGGCACTCCATTCCTCCAAACGGCACTGCAGCCTACAAGCACCTGGAAAGTCCCTGACATCCAGACTATTGGGCTGTGTCTGCACTCGGGCGAGCGCCTTGACTGAACCAGACACATTTTTAAAAACATCTTATGCATAAGGTGGTCCCACGCAGTTTCTGATATTTTTGCTGTAGGTCTCTAACCCTTCCGCACACTCCCATCTCTGACCCTGGCATGTTTCATATGAAATCCAACATGCTCACTTTGGAGAAAGGATCTTTTACGTGAACTGGCAGTTGGCACTCCCAGAATTCCTTGCAGGAGCTGAGCTTTGTCAGCAGAGAGTCTGGCAGTACTGGCAATGACTTCCACAAGAACACACAAACGGGCTTCCCAGGTAGCGTCCCTTTGTTTTCACTCACGCCTCTCGTCCTTGGGATCCGAGAGGGTTTTCTAAAACAACTGAACGCCATCCCCCTCCCACGCTGCCCAGGCTACGGACGCTAGAAGGAGAGAGAGACAGAGAGACCAGATGGGCCACTTATTCACCCATCTAAAGACCACCGAAGACAAATTCCCTGCCAGGGCTTGAAGGCAGTAAATCTCATTACAGACAATGAGGCTGGGAGTATTTCAACAATTCGTTATCTATATAGCTGGATCTTCTTTGTTCAGTTCCCCCCCACTTGATCAATGTTATCGAATTTTCTCTCACTACCTTGCTAACCCTACAAACCGACCTGGGGCAAGGTATAACTTTCCTGAATGAGGAACGCGCCGTCCACCCCAGCGCTCCCTGTCGACGCGCTTCCACCACCTCACCGATCCGGCTGCCTCTTAACTCTAACTCTGTCGTCCATTCACTGAACTTTAAACCGCTGACCCGGGCCGTGTCCCGCATTAGCCAACAAAAGGAGAGTGTAACAGCGGTCAGACACGGGGGGCTTCTCTCCCGTCCGGCTAGGTCTGGATCTCAGATGGTCTCCCTGGCTGGACCCAATCAGGACCAGAAACAACTTGTCATAATATTTGCCTTAAAGCTGAGGTTGCAAACAGATTAAGTGGCAAAAACAATGTGCTTGCCTCTTATCGCCGCTACCAGCTTCAGACTGGAGCGATGGAATATAATTAACGTCAGTCAGGACTAAATATAATACTGAACAAACTGCCGCTGTACTAAAATACAGGCACGCCTTTAAAGCGAGTATGCCCTGTAAAAAAAACCCCCATCATGTCCGTCAGTCAAGCAGAAAGAAAAAACACACAGAGACAATGAAAAGCAAGAGAGAGGAAACTTCCCTCTTTCCCGACACTTACGAGTCGCTACGGATACAGAAGGTATTGCAGATGACAGCACTAAGCGTCCACGTTATTCTGTACAGAACAGCTCGGATTCATCGGGGCGCGGACCCCATCAAGGTGTCGAAAGCATGCCACAGGGAAACCGACTCATCTTGACACCGTCGCGTCCCATTGTTGTCCCATAGAGGCCAGTGCCAGCTCAGCAAATTCATTCTATCTCTAGACAAGCCGAGCCTTGTGGAATGGAGTATATTCTAAACACCGGATGCATTCGGGATGGCGTGGGGGCGTGTACACAATATTGGCCACTCAGCGTACAGTATATTCTCATTACATGCCAATTAGGTTTTACTATTTAGAAATATCTTGCGGGGAAAGAGCTCAGAAAATGCTAGAACGCTCTTTAAATATCATGACAGGTGATCTCTGAACACACGGATTTCACCGCCCCTGCTATATCACCGGAAGCCAATCCAACTTGCTTTATCTGCAGTTCAGCACAGAACTGGTTGAGGGTATTAATGACAACGTAAACAAGGGAGATCAGAGTTCAGCCAAACTCTGACAGGGGCCAGTCTGCACACACACGTGCCGTTTCACACCAGTCAATCACAGGGGGACACACATTTAATCTGAACGATTTGTCCCAACCACACTCTCCATAGGTCCATTTGGAAACCATCTCTGTGTTTATTTGCAAACAGCGTGGCTTTGAGATTTTTAGTAAACAAGAGAAGATAGGGAGAATGAAGGTTTGCATGATATTTACATGCAAGAAAATGTATGCAATGTCAAAACCAACACGGTCCGTGCTCAAGGTTGTCAGATTCTGCCTTGCTTGACTTCCCAACAAGAGGTGATGAAGAGACAGCAGGCACCATTTTAACCGTTTAAACCCTTTTAACCATCTTCGGTGGATCAGCTTGGAGAACAGCAGTGGGCTTCCACAGGAGCAGACAGCGAGACAGGCAGGTAAAACCCTGCACTGTGCCCTCTCTCCCCCAGTCATGCAGGGAGCTGACGAAGGTGAGATTAACAATATCACCAGGACAGATGTGACGCGTTTGTTTCAAAGGTTGACTTCTCTACCATTCGACCGACTCTTTCCTCTGGATCTCAACCCTCCATGTTCAAGAGGAAAACAAAGGCTTCGTCTATCCAGAACTAGGGAACAGTTATTCGTGGCTTTGATGTTCTCGTTCTCAAACCTGCTCGGTTCATAGCAAATTGAAATATCAAGGCTCAATGATAACATGTGTTGGTGAATGGAGCTTAATCAGATCACTCATATTTTACCCAGATATGTATTACCAATTACTAATTGTATTCACTTACTGGTAAAAATTTGGTGAAGGCGCAAGTTCTTCGAATGGTGGTAATGGACTTCAGTCAATATTAAAATTAAATTGATGCAGACAATCTGGTAAAATGGACAATAAGCATAACCCTTCACCCACACAGTTTTTTTTTCTCTCTAGACACACAGCAACTGCACACGAAGCACTGAGATGAATGACAAGAATGCAGGAAGTTGGCTTTGCTTGAGGAGTGCCAATCATGCCACACATCGCAAAAAACGCGTTCTGGCCCATGATCACGACCGACAGGTCAGTTCTGAGGAAGCATCACCCCCAGATTCCAGGCCAAGAACCTGCGGCGGATGAGAGGAGCTTGCCAACCTTTACACACTATTAACGCCCTTGGGGGCGTTCTGCGTTCTGCAATGCTTCCTGCATCGTACTGGATTTCAATGGCAACATTCTGGGTCAAAAAAAGTAAGAATCCTCATTGGGTCTTTTTTTTTTTTTTAAACAGCAATTCTCTCTGGCAATATAGGCAGGAGCAGAGAGGCACCGGCGGTGAGAGAAGCACCGGGAGATTTTTTTAATGGTAGAGAGCTTGGTATTCATCGTGTGTGTTTTCACCAGCTCTGTCGCCATTAAATTTTAATCAGGATATTTCTGTCGGTTTCCTCCGGCGTGTTATTCACCCGCACCTCCCTTTTGGCCGGCGCCTCTACTCAGTCACATTCAGATGCCTCAGGCAGCACGCTCGAGCAGCCTCAGCGGGCCAGACGCAGCGCTGCCGGACACAGAACCCCCCCGCCCGGGCAGTGGTGCGGTCTCAGCACAGCGGCCGGGCCGGGCCGGGCCTCTCCGCTCAAGGCTGAGAAAGTGGCAGCGCTGCAGGGGAGTGAAGAACAAATAGGCCCAGACTGGCGGCTGTCGGAAACACGTCGCTCTCCTCGCATATTATAACAACCCCCTGGGTGCAGGGCTTCTCATCATTCACAGGATGGCGAAAAACACCAATAGGAGACAGTTTTACCCAGAAAAAAAAAAAAAGCTGTTTGTTTAATTGCCAGGCAGGTCACCAGGGACAAGACAAAGAAACTAAGAAAAAAGCTCAGTAACCAAAGCAGGTTCCCGTCAAAACCAGGGCCCAAAATAGCCAAACACTCACTTTATAACAGTCCTCTGGTTCAGCTCAAATGACAACCCCCCCCCCCCCCCTCCTCACTTTCCCTTCAGGTATAGAGCCATGCTAAACAAAACTGCAGCCTTTTATTCTGTCGCTGATTGGCCATTGCCTCCAGCTGTACCTATTACTCAGCTGAGGATTGTTGGCAATCAGCAACCAGGGCTGGAATGTCAGGCTGGTCGGTCTTAAAGGGGCGGGACACCGATTCCCTACCCACTGTTTTGCCGCAATATAAAATGATGGTTTAAAAGAAGCAGATAATACAGCAGTCTACGTTGACAGAACGGTGGATGTTCATTGCCGAGTGTTTTAAAGCGTCCACGTTTTAAAGTAATCTATGTAGTTAAGTCTACTTATACGTTGTATGTGGGGAAATCTCATGCTTCATTTTCCAATATAGTTTGGGCGAGGGAAAACTCTATATAAATCTATATAAATGTATGCCCCTGATTGCACTTTCTGAGACTTTATTGTTTTTGACACTGGCATCCTAACTCTGAAAAAGAATTATACCAGTACTGTACTGTGGATTCGTCAATTTTAAATGGGCTGGAGAAATGTATTGATCAATGGTGATTTCATTTACAGAAGCGACTGGATCAGGCTCCTAAATAAAACATAAATACAATTTGTGGATGCAGGGGCATCCCAGGGGCAAAGAGGGGGGCCCGTCTCATGGGCTGTTGGGTCCTGAGCCATTGTCTGCCCGGCTCATAGCTGGATCCTACCCTGGACTCACAGTAGCACGGGACACGTTGACTCTGCCTGCGACACGCGCCATCACAGATAACCTCTATCTCGCAGGAGAGGGACGCACGCACTCCTCCATAACTCACCTTTCCCTGCTCATTAGCAAGGATGAATATATTCGTGGCTTAGCTGTTCTGTGAATTTAATGAAAACGGGCCCCTCGGTAAAACAGAGCAGGCTGTTTTGGTTTGAGAGAGTCCCAGGGCACACACGCCCTCCTCGGGGAGATCAGCGGTGGTGATGGTGGTTGTGGGGAGACAGGGAGGTAAGTGACTGTAAACCACACACGGCTGTCCCTTTTTGGTTCTTTTTGGTTCTTTTTGGTTCTTCATCTCTCCCACGCGTGTTCATCCTGGTCAGAGGACTGCTGTGCAAATTTCATTTCAGAATGTCCAGCACAACAGGACGCGATAACATCAGAACAGCCTCTCTGTGGCTTGGAAACAGTTTGTGTAGGGTCCCCTAGGGAACACAGCACTGTTGCGCTGAGAGACTCGAACCTTGTGATGACCGCCATGAAACGCATTTCTCTGGCAGCATGAAACAGAAAAGACAATATGTTTAAAGAAGCCCTCTATTTTTATCTTAGCTAAAAGGACAAATACGCCAGGTCTGGAAGTGTCCAATTGCCGGTATCCAGTAAGACACTAAACCAAAACGCTTGCAACTAAAACGTGAAAATGTGAAAAAATAATTTGAAGGCCATTATATGTGTAAGCTTTAAAGTATTTTTATCATTTTGTTAACCTTCACGAACCACAGCGTATACCACAAGGAGCCTTTGTCCGCCCGCCCACCCATTTGTCACGTACGTAATTAACTAAACGAACGTGGCGAAGGGAATGACGTTCTTCCCACAGCAACACAGAGTGCAGCCTCAGCCGAGCGTAGCAGCAATAACTGTGGCAGTTCCAGGGACGGCGGTGCTGCAGCGCGGAGGAGCAGCGCGGAGAACAGTCCTGAGAAGAGGGAAACACGGCCAGGCTGCAGGGAAACACGGCCAGGCTGCAGGGAAACACGGCCAGGCCGGGGTCCAAGAAGCCGGAATAACGCCGTCTCCGATTGCAGAGCCGCCTAGCTCACAATCACAAGCCCACAAACACCCCCGCTCCCCGGGATTTATTGGCTATTAGCGGAGGAGGTGTCCGACGGGCCCCCGATCCCCCGCACATCCCACCCAGCCCCGCCAGCGGATCGTTTTAATGAGCCGTGCGCTAACTTGGCCACACGGCCCACCTTGGGATTGTCACGCTAATTGAATTACCCACTCCTGTCGAGGCAATCTGCCCGAGCGCTGAGTCTGATGGAGGGCTGGGGATAATTATCACACGCCACCTCCGGACGGGATTGATTAGGGCTCTAATTCACAGGCGATCCTCCCCGGAGACAAAACTGTGGGTTGATAAACGGCCTGGCCGGGAAGAGGGGGGTCATAGATCAGAGCTGCACGTGATCGAGCATTTATTAGCTGATCGATAACCAAGCAGGGGATTCCTAATGACACAATTATGAAGGTTCATAGCCTGGAATTAATTGCATGTGCGTGCACAGCCAGTTAGCCAATGGCACTGCTTGAGACGGAAAAAGGACACGCCACTCCAGGAGTGATACAGGAGCGATACAGGAGTGGTGCAGGGGTGATACAGGAGTGATACAGGAGGGGTGCAGGAGTGATGCAGGAGGGGGTGCAGGAGGGGTGATACAGGAGTGATGCAGGAGGGGTGCAGGAGTGATGCAGGAGTGATGCAGGAGGGGTGCAGGTGGGGTGATACAGGTGTGTTGCAGGAGGGGTGGAAGAGTGATGCAGGGGTGATACCGGAGTGATGCAGGAGGGGTGATACAGGAGTAA
>JAOYSI010010436.1:0-10366 GCA_025775065.1 Hiodon alosoides
TTAAATAATTCCCCCCCCCCCCCCCCCCCAACCTCCACTTGGGACCAGATAAACAAGTGATGGTTTGCTCAACCCAGGAGACCCAAGATGGCGTTCTGGAAACCGTGAGTCACTAGGAAAGGCCTGTTGTAACCATGGCTCTTGGCTCAAGCAAACCTGGCACTTTCTCTGTGCACGTTGTGGTAAGGACAAACATGCTTTTTGAAGAACACATTTGGTGGCAACCCTTCCGGTGTACACACCTTGGTCGTTAAGCATGTGCTGGGCAGCAGCGCCGCTTCCTGTCCTCCTCCTGCAGGAAGCGAGGCACAAGACAACAGTAAGCATTGTGAAGCAGCTTGGGTTCGTAGGCTTTATTGACAGGCACACAGTGGGGTCTGATGCTACACAGATTTATGCCCTCATAATAAACTTTAATACTACACAACTGTAGTAAAGCAACGATTGATTCACAACCGAAACAAATATGGTGCAAACACAACTTTACCTTTTGTCCTGCTTGAACTTGCACCTGCAGTGTCCACCTGCGATGAGAGGAAAAGTCGTTGGGTTGATCACTGGAAAGTATGCACCCTCCACTGCTTTCCCCTTCTCCACCCTCCTGAGTGGTGGAGCCCCTACGTGGATGTGAGCCAACAGCCCATCGCCTGTCCTGCCCTAGTAGGCTGGGGGGGGCAGTTGTGTGTAGGGTATCTGTGTGCGTGTGCGTGTGCATGTGTCGTTAAGAGGAGATGCTCACTGAGGAGGATGGTGATGCCAATAAGGCAAAGGACTGCTGCCAGAATTAGACCCCCCACACGAAGTCTGTAGTAATCTGTGGGGAGAGAAAAGCGCGTGAAGGAAAAAGACAAGGGAAATCCTATTGCACTTCAACCTCTAAAACCACAGCACCTTTGAACGTCGCTCTTTATAAGAGCGTCTGCTAAATGTAAATGTAAAAAAACATCAATCGGTCAATCGGTACTTCTCCGAGCAAGAGTGAAGCTGGTAGGAAGGGAGGGGGAAACGAAAACGGGGTGAAGGAGACTGATGAAGTAATAGAGAAAACCATACTCACCAAAGGTAAAGGGATCATCTTCAGCTGGAGTGAGATAAACAGCATGGATCAGCTTTTTTTTACAATATTTGGTGGATTTACTTTACAAAATTTTCTTTAAAACATTAGGTAAAGCACTTTATTAAAAAAAAGGCTTGTTGGATTCTATTCCTGTCATTCTGAGTTTATACATATTTAATTTTATTTTAAGACATTGTACTATCTCAGAGATCAATTGCTAGGAATTTTAACATATGAAACGACTGCTGAGTACTCACCTGGTTTTTGTTCCTCTGCGAAAACGAAGGATAAAACTGTAAAACAAATAAGACATTTCATCAATGTATTAAGTTAAGACTAATAATTTTTGGATACAATATGTGCTCTTCAAGTCATCTAAAATACAGAGATAGATATTCTTGTTTTTTAAAAGCACTCACGTGTGAAGAGGGCAACAATAGCGATCTTGGCCATCTTGAACAGTATCTGGAAGGAAAACCAAGGACACTCAACGTCCAAACAAGGGTTGGCAGCATTCAAGGCGAGACTTACAGCGTTTCAAAAATCCTTCAGGTCAAAGCAGATTAATCGTCTCAGTTGGTGCTACAAATGTGCTCTGGTTCTAAATATAAAAAATAAAAAAAATCCCTGAGAATGATGACTGACATCAGCCCGCACTTGTATGTAAACAAGCTCAAATTAAATTAACCCTGTCCTCACTCTCCAACTGATTTGATTAAGCAGACTTAAGCTCAGGAAGCCAACGATGACGATGTGTACATTCACTGGCTCCAAAATCTCCAATGTCAACAGCGTCCAATATAGCTTTTAGCCTTCCCCAAGGGGATCTAATTTAAATCGGTAAGAATGGGGTTCACATCGACAAACCAAGAATTACCAGCATTACTTTCTGTTACATGTTTTCTTTTTTGGTACCAGCAGAGAAAGATCCAACTGTATTTCTGCTTGCTGTGTGCACTGTAACTCTATTATACCGCACCATAAATGTTTACCTGCCCAGACTCTGTACTACAGCATAAGAATGTGAGCAACAAAGCTCACCTTAGTTAAAGGCATCTGCAAGGTAAACAAACAGTACTGAAATGTAAATTAATTACTGGTGGAACCGTTGTACACAGGGGGAGGCTCAGCTTAAGTTGGTCTTTCTCTTTGCCTGGGAAATTCATACAGAGCAAACAAAAGAGGGACCTTTTGGCACTAGAGTCAGGTAATTCCAGCTAGCCCTCGCCCGCTACGCACACATTTACATAGTACACTACGGCACGTTATACCATTACAATGTGAGGGGGACAAACAACGACCGAGTAAACGCACAGGGGCTGAGGTTAATCTCCATTTCCTCCCTTTGATCGCATCATATTCAGGGTGATTTTGTTGGAGCGACAGCCTCTTATTTCTGGGAATGGAATGTCTTGAGGAGATTTTGTAAATCCCTGTTGTTTGAAATGTGGTCTCACGCTATTCTTTTGTCTACTGAGAAGAGGCAATTTCAGAGGGCACCAGTGTGCAAACAGCTCGTAATAGATACATCATGGAAGGTGCTTTGATGTCATGAAGTCAAAGAAGGGTTACAATACTTTTCGGATTTGTACGATGATGGGCAGCCTATGAGGAACTGCCACCACCAACATTTCCTCTGCAAGTCCTATACTTCTTGACCATGAACTTTCTCTCAATTACAGGAAGCAACAGAAGACACAGCCTCTTAAAATCTAAACAAAGCAAAAAACTACCTTGAGTGTTTGAGGCTTGGCACCGAAACACAAGGAAGGCTCCAAGTCTAAACCCTGCCCTCTAATAGCGTTGAGGAAAAGGGAATGTGGAAAGCGGGTGGGCAACCCATATTTTACAATCCCGCCAGGGAGCAAGGGAGCCTGGGTATGTTTGCCTTTAGAAGCGGCATCACATTGCAGAGTAAATGTTTGCCAATTTCGGCTCTGGGCAGATTGAGCAAGACACTCTCCAAGGACAACAGCCACCCCCCTGCATCACACAGAGGAGACAATGCCACGGCAACCACTGACGTTACAGGCCCTCCCCTACGGCACCCCGACCCGGGGAGACACAAGCAATAATGAGCGCCTTGTGTTTGCCGCTTTTTACAAAGAGAACTCTGAGTGTGTACTGGGGGGAAAAAGGCCTTCTTGTGCAATATTTAATTTCTGGAGAGCACTTCTGTTTTCCACCCACCATTAGTTTCATTTCATTTTACCATGCTTCACTACAGCTCCATAAAAATGAGTTGCCACAAGCTCTGAGAGAGATTGCATGAGGCATTGGTCATTCGCTGTTTGTACTGTACAATGCATCTCAGCGGATATTTCCTTGTGAGAAAATGTGGGATTCAATGACCCAATTTAGACAGTGCTCCCTTAGATGAAAAGCCGTCTGTGGTGCTTGATGTTTCGCAGAGCTGGCCTTAAAGAAATAAATCTCAGCCCACCATCCGTCCCATTGGAGTGCGTTTCTTTATGGGTATGAAGAAAAAGGCCACTCAGGAAAATTCCAATCGAATCTCAGGAGACAGTGAGAGCTTACAGAAATGCTGAAGGCCAGATCAGTCCAACCATGAAAACCACACAGAAATCGCACCAGGGCCATGTGACAATCCAATCTGAGGTCAACGTGACATTGACAGACATGTCAATGTCATGGGCAGACATGTCGCCCTCTACACAAGGCGGGTCCCTGTAGAATAAGTGCAGGCATCTGGAGGGGCGTGGCCTCCACAGCAGCTGCACTTGTGTGTGGGCTACAGGGCTCAGAGGTGGCCCTCTCTGGCTAAGACCCCATAGCTTCAATCCTTGTGTGCTCTCTGCTCTGCCCTGTGTGTGTCCAGCCCTTCTGCCATGTAAAGGATGTGTGGCCTCTGTGCAGGAATTCAGGCCACAGCTAAATTGGGAAGTACTGCCAACAGCCAAGAAATAGGGCTGTGCCTTTTCAAGTACAATGAGACCAGCTGCAGGCACACATAACAAAACAATTTTCAGGCCACATAAAACATTTTTTTGAATGAAGCAGAATTATAGCAAAACAGGGCTGGTATTTCGAACGTAAGGTAATTGCATTAAAATGTGGTTGGATTTTGTTTTCATTTGGTGACAGAAATCAGCCACAATTCAACAAAAGCCTTTTGCTCACAAAGCCAGCAATACGAGCTGCTAATAATTAATTAAAGTTAAAAACATGAGCCATGATACACAAACAAGACATATCTAAGGTCCAAGGTTTTTTCAGTGAGATATACAAAAATCCCCATAACTAATTGCAAACTAATTGCTATTGCAAGAATTTCCTTTGAATTTCCTTTAATGCCAGTAACCTTAAAACAAATACACACCAATGGCTCTTCCATAATAAGATTTAAATTTTTTGCTAATGCAGGATTCCGCTACTTACTTCTAAACTGAGGAATGCACCAGAACAAAAGTGAAACGGAAGTAATTAGGATATAAAAGACACAGTGCCACATTTTTTTCAAACCTTTTTAAAGTTGTTGAGGCTCTAGACGGATGCACATGCTGATTTGTGCTGTACTGTAACAAACTTCCTTAATAGCCTCCATTACTCACCCTCCCTCCTGGAACGCATGGAGAGCCTGTGTTTAAGAGAAAAGGGCAACGCCCTTATTTTTAAAAAATTTTTAAGAGAGGCTTTTGTGCTTTGACTTATCATGGAGGCCATTCGGCTTAATTCCAAGGATCTCCCATTATCCATCTCAGCAAGACTCTGTTCAAGGACGTTCCTGCTTCTTGTTACTTTGGGGAACAGTTAGTACAGGTTCGAGTTAGGGATTCCATTTTGTCTCTAAGCAGTCAGGGACTTGGCTCTGACTCAAAAGCAACAAAAAGATAAAAGTAACATAACCACAAGCCAGGACTAGTCTCTGAGTGCCTGGATAGTCAATGGCACGAAAAGGTGATGTTTGATTCTATATTAAATCTTATTTTTGTTAGTTGACAAAAGCCAGTCACATATAATTTTCCTCAAAAGCCTAGCGATGTGAGATGCCAATGTGAGAGTCAAAAGTGTTGTAGGGTTGAAGGACAATTTCAATTTGTTTCAATGTTTGTTACGAATTTGTTCTTCGTCATCCATACAAAGCCATTGGATGAATGGATTTAAGTTTAACATTAAGTAACTCCAGTCTATAATTTAAACAAAACAGATGATGTTGAATCTAAAAATCAATTTTTAATTTGCTTAATGGACAGATCACCAGGTAGTGGCTTGTCAACATTATCTCTCAGTGCCACCTTGCCGACTGTATTACAGACAAAGCCCCTTTGTAAAACAATATCAGAATGTGCCGGGCAGTCTAATAATTTAAAGCAAACAGAACTTCTGTACAGTGTGTTCGCTTCATGTCCAATGCAAACACAGTGCCTATTTATTTTCACACTGACCACTGTACTGTGTTACGAGGCTGGCAGTTCCATTAGGCCTTGTTTAAAAGTACAGACAATACTTTCTCTCAATTTACTCTGGCTGTATACTGGGATCGAGGCAGCTAAGGATACAAATCTCTGTGGCAGTAAAGTATCCTCCACCGTTGGAACACAACTCTGAGTAGTGAAAAGTCCCAACCTTTGGGATGCCCTTTGCACAAAAATATCCATGTGTATTCAATTCGTCCCAGCAATATAAAACTAGCAATGGGGTGGGGAACAAACAGGAAAAGAAATATTGCCACAGCAAATAAATGCTGATTATGATAGGCATTGCATATATTTGTAACAATAGACTTGTTGCTACAATGGGTCAATAATCTCTCCTGCCAAATGTCCATTCCAACGAAGTCCCACCAAAAATTATATGTACAAATAATGATAAATTATATAGATAACTACATATACTACTAAAGATAACTATATGTAGGCCTACCACTATTACACTATATTACCACTATAACAAGACAACCATTACTACAACTAATAATAACAACAGATAGTATTGTTATTATTTTTATTATAGCAGTATAGATTTAGTTGACACTAGCATTTAAAATTAGACAGGATGTTCAAAGGTTATGTATAAAGAACATTGTGATGACTTGACCCGGGAAAAGATGCGACATAAAACGGCCGCGTGGCATTACAGACCTCGCTAGAGTCGCAGTAATGCAGCCGCATCAAGTGAGAAACCGGGGGTGTAGCATTCATAGATGACGCTACGATCTGAATTTGTCAATGCGAAACGCAGACAATAAATGTAGTCGATAATGACATAAATCGACATTCTCCATTAATCATATTGAAACATTGACTTACATTACGACCTACAAGAGACCCAAAATATTTATGATTAACATATGATTAAACAACAATTAATTACTTTACGATACATGATTTGTAGGAAGTAAGCTCTAATTTGTTGCCACAAAAACCGAAATAGTCTGAGCATAAAAGACATCCGTATTAGTAACAATGACACGCGACTGTAACTGCGTGGCAATTCAGTTTCAGTTTTTGACTAAAGTCTGTTAAGGAGTAACGTTAATATGACATATTTTTGTATTTAGTTCTTTTAAATAGTTGTAATCATAAACATAAATTTATGCAAGTAACCATAAATTCCTCAGATATTTACTCCGGAGAGCGTGACACTACGCATTACATCGTACACCTTAAACCGGTTACCAAGAGTCAATATGAAAATTATTAACATGCTGAAAAAAGAATATGACCAACTTACCCCTAACACACGAGAAAAACAACGCGAGACGGTGGCTTAATCTACCAACATAAAGACCAACTGATTCTACCGTCGTAGACAGATGCCGACACCCTTTTTCCCTGACGCTCAACAGGTCGGTTCAGTTTAGAAATGGGCAGAGTCTGGAGCAGAGCTCTATGATCTGAAATGGAGGTGGGCTTAATTCTTTGTTTTTCAGCCCCGCTGAATCAGTGGAAGTTTCAGTCCGAACAACGGCACTGTGGCGTGTTTTGTTTGGCTTTGTGGATACAGGAAAAAGGTCATTAGCTCAAATGGCAATGTGACTAAGTCTCGTTCGTAACCGCGTCTCTGCAGCAACAAAGAGCTCAATTGATATCAACGAGCACCGTCTGTGTCATGGCAATATTATACACATGCGTATTTATTTAATTTTTAAGTTCTGCAAAACATGTAACCAACATACGTCACAAATAACCGAGTTAAAACTATTTTGAATTTAAATTTTATGATTCATTTTAGCAACGAATCCCTTAAATTCACAAGTAATAACCTACATTAAGGGGGTTCAACGTGGTACTCATATGTTTGCTTAATAATGTGGTTTAGAATAATTTTTACATTTTTAACATCGAACTTTATTGTTTAGTTTACAACAATTACTTTGGTTTCAACGGTTAACAATGTATTTGTGTAAAATTTTATCTCTAATTTAATCTCATTTAATGCCAAATATTTCTCTGTCTATTATTGTTGTCTAATTAATCATTTAATTTACCAAATAAATGAAATAATTTAATTCAGGACCAACCTCAAGTTCAAGTGAATGGGATTGTTACACATTAATGCGGACTTTCACCTTCACTATTCAACTTAGAGGCATTTTAATGAAATTTAGTTTGAGGTCACAAACAAGCAACCATTCAGGATAGATGAAAAGCTTGATAATGGCATTTGTTATGCTTTACAATGCTAACTTCAATGTTAAACTTGAGAAGATGGGAAAAGATTTTTAACACATCTAAATGAGCTTTTATTAATTATTTCACAACCTTCCACCTTGTTACAATCACACCAGTGGCTCATTCAGGGAACGCAAGTAAATGTTAAATCTTTGAACATATCAGAAAAGTTAACAGATTTTTCACAAATTCTCCTCCTGGCCCCCATGCCCAGCTATTAAGGTGATGTTTCTCGGTCCCCACCTGTCACCCCCCACCCCTGCATCATGATCTTGACGACAGTCAATGGCGTCGGACTGGAACCTCCAGCGATGTTTAGATTGGATTTGGTCCATCGTCCTCTTTTCTTTATTGGAGAAAAATTAAGGAGCACAGAAATGAGGGATTCTTAAACTTAAACTTGGACCTACAGACATTCACTGTTACACTACTCATCATTGCAAAAATCACTCCTTTATTTATCCATAAACATGAAATATAGTTAGTGAGATGATAAGAGAAAAGCCACAGCTAACGGACATGCAAATACTTACTTATTTCCTTTGCATTTACCCCCTGGGGAAAGATGCAAAAAGTATTCCTAAACACGTCTGTTGGAAAATCATATAGACAGCAGTATGCACACAAACAGCAGAGACAAAACCCTGGCCAGAATTCGAGAAAGCTAGAAGGCAATTTAAAAGAACTTAGAACATCCCTACAGGAAATGCGTGCAAGGTAAACTTCAATCATTTGAGAATAATAATCATATGCTTGCATATTATTCACTTAAAGCAAGTAAAAATATTCTACTTACATAAGAGGAGAAGAACTGCACCAGCGATAAGAAACCCTGTGAAGACTAATCCTCCAATCCTTAGTCTCTCATAGTCTAGAAAAAAAAAAAAAACAATGTTGAGAAACAATGAATTGACAACTGTCCTGGGAAGTCAGTCATCAAATAAAGCTGAAAAAGTGGTAGTAGTACTTCAGTTACAACACTTATGTCTGTATATGAGCCTGCAAAACTGCTGTTAAATAATATTAACTCCCATTCAAAACCAAATGTGAGCAGTAAAGACACGAGATACTCACTATAAACAAATGGGTCTTCAGTTGAGGAAGGAGGAAAAGAGAGGAGATCGTTAGCCACAGGGTCGTACCCCTTCACCCTTCCCTCATGTATTGCACTGTCAATTTTGTGGCTCAAATAAATGTTTAAGAAAAAGAGTCCTATTGATCAGACATATAGCCCTAAAAACCTCTGGTTTGGACTGGAATGATGGACACAGAACTACAATTAGTCCAGATGTCCAGGACGGATCCCCACCACCATCCCAAGTAACAGAATTATTTCCATACTTGCATTGACTTCAGTGAAGAATGCACAGAGAACTGTAGGGAGGAAGAAAATTTGGTGTGAATTAGAGAAAGCATGACATTTGATAAAAATGAACACTTTCAGGTCAGGTTGTTCCAGCACCCAGTGGTTGAGTTCAGTCTTTGGTATGACTGAAAGACTAGGAAGAGGTTCAAACAGGCATATACGGTTTAGTGTCATAAACAGAAACAGGGAGGCCATCATGCAATGTAATATGATCCACCCGTTTTTTTTCCATTACTAAGCATAACCAAAAAGAAGAAAAAACATATTGACACGTAACAGTGAAAAAGTCACCGTGTCTCAGAACTTTCATGATGGGGTATTTACTCAGGTGTGTGTGAACATCTCCTGTAGAACGTCAGAAAATTCAATTCCACGGAGCTGCAATGAACCAGAAATAATTTGAGACGGGGAAAAGAATCTCTTTACCTGCCAGCAGACACAGAGCAGAGAATCGCCCCATCTTCCGATCTACTTAACTGAAAAGAGGAGAAGAAATGTTGCACATGAATAAATCAGCAATTTTAAGTTTTTTTGTCTACAATTACAAAACACGTTCAATTTGTTGGAACCTGAGGCAGGGGAACGGGTTGGAACCTGAGGCCAGAGAAGAGAAGGGATGGACAAAACTATTTTCGGTAAACCAGAAAATAGAAAATTAAAATCTCAACGGAAGGTATTTCGTAACACCCGTTATGTGTCTGTGCTCCCACTCCCATACAAGTTAGGCCAGCTGATGTACAGTGACGAGACCTCCCTGTTCATGGCAAGACGTTAGCCAATGGCAGGAGGGACGCAGCTGGTGTTTTGACAATAAACATGGAAGCGGCATGGACACTACGGGTCCCAGAGTGCCCTTGGCCTACCCTTGACCTCGCACCAAGGCAGAACGGGGCTGTTTTGGAAACACGGGGCCCCTCCTCGCCCTGGCACGCCAAATCGACTTGTTTCTTTTCTTTAGTGAGTGGCTCCCACCGCTTCGCTCCTTGGAAATGTGAGTAGCTCAGGGATTCAGGGATGTTATAAAACTCAGTACCCTGGCTGGCTTTAACTAGATACTCATTTAAAACGTGTTTCGAGTTGCCATTTCAGCGGACGGTGGACGGCACACAGAGTAACCAAGAATTACTACTCATAGTTATTTTGATCCACGTGCTTTGTCAAATGTCTCAAAATGATCAAGTACATGAAGTTCCATCACTTACTTCTGCTTCTCAAGTATATATTTGGCTGTATGCCATATCTAATATATTTGTATAATATGTAATATATATAGTATATTTATATATTTATAATATATAATAGTATATA
>JAOYSI010010437.1:0-10363 GCA_025775065.1 Hiodon alosoides
ACACAGGTGGACTTTATTTAATTAATTATGTGACTTCTGAAGGTAATTGGTTGCACCAGATCTTATTTAGGGGCTTCGTAGCAAAGGGGGTGAATACATATACACGCACCACTTTTCCGTATATTCTTTTTTAGAATTTTTTTTTTTTCATTTCAATTCACCAATTTGGACTATTACATAAAAATCCAGTCCATTAAAATTGGTCCATTACATAAAATCCAGATTTAAAAATGTTTTCATTACAGGTTGTAATGCAACAAAATAGGAAAAACGCCAAGGGGGATAAACACTTTTGCAAGGCAATGTATGTAATTTATGAATACCTTGGAGGTTATGAACTGAAGATTTACAGCCATGTTGGACTGTTGGACAAAATATGGCAGAAAACAACCCAGACCTTGGGAAGGGAAAAAAACCAAAACTAGACTGTGGGGAGACTAATAATCATTTATATGTAGGTGCTTTAAACTTGTATATGGGCAGTTAATGGGCAGTGTCAAATTTACAAATCCCCATTGTGAGTCATTTATGTGGAAAACTGGTTGATTTATGCATCTCCATTACACAAATAGCTTGAAAAAAATATACAAGCTCACACACACACACACACATTCAGTTAATGCATGTTTTAATGCATTACAGGACCCCTCACTGAGTAGACTATTTCACAGTCAAGTCTGGCTAGCTGCTTGGAACATGCTCTTATCCAGAGCTTATAACTTTTTACAGATTTAGACAGCTCAGGTTCAAGGATACAACAGCAGTGCTCCTTGTGGCTTGGGGTCCAATACCGTGACCACTGTGCCAGACTACTGTTGGAATGCAACATTTCCGAAAGTGAATATTGGGGCCAATGCTTCCCCCTCCTCCTCCTCCTCCCCTCTGTGCCTCACAAGTGAGTGTTTGCTAAATATAGTGTGATGCCCTTAATATTTCACGATGGATATAGGCACTCTGATGAGCCACTCAGCATGAGCTCCAACACGGAGACTCCTAGTGCCATTATATATATTATATATTTCAAAATTACTCAGAAATCCTTGTTTGTACATATGTTTTCTGTTGAATTCCCTTTACGGACCTTTAATACTAAAGGGATTTACATGGGGAACACCAGTTAATGGAGTCACAATGTTCTACTGTCAGTTAGATTGTGTACAGGCTATACTAGACCACTTTCTTCCCCTATCGTTATTAATGGCTAGTTAGATATAGTGTAGTTGGCTTTTTACAAAATATTGTTAACTTGCAATGTTGTTGACATTCATTTTAACATTGCTATTGATGCGGCAGAGTCAAACGGAAAAGTTTGACTTTGTGCAACTTAAGGTGAGAGGAGAAAGAGTGAAGATGTGAGGCTGAGGAAAGCGAGAGGAAGAGCCAAACTGAGTGTTAGGGAACTGAGTGTTGGAGAAAGACAGGCGGGGTTGAGAGGTGGTAGCCTTGCACCTGTCCTGCCTTGATATGCAACCAGACACTTCTCTTCCCTCCAAGTACTTTCATGCATGACAGCATAGATAGCCAGCATAGATGCAGCCTATTTCATCAGTTCGCCCCCATCATGCTAGTGCCGTGCTGTCTGTGTTCCTCAATTTAATAAATACTCGCAGACACACTTCTGTAGCTTAAAGAAATCCGTACTGTTCAAGCCAACTCTGCTTTGCAATGTGTCATACCAAGCCCTTACACATAGTGCTAGTTAGCATTAGAATGTATTCTTTTTTTATTTTGTTAATTATTTTATACTATGAAATGGTTCAGGCAATAAGTTTCATGTGAAGATTTGCCATTTGAAGAAGGACTGTAGACATTTCCAAAAAGACATGCAATACATCATGCAATATATGTACATCAGGTGTACATTTCTTTCATCGACTTATAGTATGGTAAGAATGTGTGTATAAGTCTGTCTGTGTGCATCTGTTTGTTTGTGTAGGTCAGACCTGGCCTGTCACTGGTGTCTGTCAACATTATGCATACATACACTAGTCTGTGTCTTGTCACTTCAGTTGTGTTCTTTTCTGCTCTCCTTTTTTTCTTGATTCTTTCTTCACTATGCTCCCACCTCTTACCTGCCAAAACAGTACATCCTGAAGAAAGAAGAGGTCACAGTATTTACAGCCAGCGGGTTAGAGAATCAGCAAACGGAAGCCACAGTATGGTGGGTGGCGAAAGATGTCCTGGTAGCAGGACTTAGGGAGGCCCCCAACAGATTCTGCCTCTCAAACATTTTCTCTCTCTGCAGGTGGATTGACAGCTGTGGAAAGAGGGGACCAGAATTGTTTGACCAGGCCAGCCTTGTGTCTCCACTCACCTGTCCCAGCACTTAAACTCAAATCCGCCAACTCCAGCAAAGCCTCCCGACAGTTCCAGACTTCTGTTCAGCCCTACCCACAGCCAGGAGGGAGGGGCTTCATTGCAAGCTGACAGAGCACAGCTTCCCAAGGAAAGCCCTCTCGCCAGACAGAACGGGTGGACAGCTATTTCTCAGCTCCTCCCAGATTCCTTCACCAGGAAAACAGAATATCAGAGAAACATCCCATTGTTCCTTCTTTTAATGCCACAAAACTTGGTGATCCATACTGCCCATTTCCACCACATCAATTTTAAGATGTATTTAAATTAAAAGTAGTTGGAAAGCGAAGCAAACGAATAGAGGATATCTGGACTCTGACGTATTCCCCCCTGGACACATGAATTCTTGAAGTATTTCTGCGGTTCTTGAGGGTCCTTATCTTGTGGGCATAGAGATGGGCAGGGATTGGGAAAGGGTTCTGCTGAACTGTCTCTTGACCAGGGGAAAGGGCAAGCCTGAACAGTCATGTCAAACTCAAAGAGAATCAGACTGGTTCCAACGAGGGAAAGCAACTGAGGCACAGACACAGAGTGATAGACCTCCCTTAGGATCCATCGGTCCCATCTTTCTTTGGTCTCCCATAGTTACTCTCTTTCTTTTAGTTTCACAAAATTTGACTCTTTGACTCTCTTTATGTTTGTGTGTCCCTCACTTCAGCTGACTTATAGAGGTAAGAAAGATTTTGATTGGTTGTTTGCTTGTGTGTTTTTGTTCACGTGCGTATGTGTGTGCATATGTACACAAATCTCGGAGTAAATTTGAGCGGAATTATACTCTTGCAGTGATGCAGTTTATGGACACTGAAGCCACCTTTTTCTACTCATCTTGTGTTGTGTGAGGACTAGGAATGGTGACACCACTGAAAACACTCATGTCTTTTCTATGTGTTAAATAGATTTTAGGCATGACTCTTTAACTCAGATTACCTACACGGAAGGACCATAGGATTTCTATACATGGATATATTTATATTTAAAAAGCTCGACGTTTAAAGTATTGTCAATATTTCCATATATTTGTCAAATTAATCATTGTTCCAATTATATTTTGAAATGTTTTTATTTAAAATTCTATATATTTTCATATATGATATGCTTAAATACCATATGTCATATGGTTTTATAGTGTTTGACGGATATTTTTAGTCTATGGTTCCTCATTAGGGTGGATGTTTTGAAGCGAATTAGTATAATTACTGACCACCACAGCACTTGACGCTTGTCTGTTATTGGTTATTTATTTGGCCTGTAGTGGCCTGTTATAGGTCTGAAACCCATCCATTTAATTTGGTTATTCACTGTCCTGTGAAGTAGCCAGACAGCTGCTTCCTGCATCCATGTGCAGTGTGAAACAATCTCCCACACATCAGACACTTGAGTGGAAAATAAGAGTCTGCTGGGACATTATTCACCAGGAACACATAAATAAACATCTCGTATGAGCCTTCTCAAAATACACGAGGATGAGAAGCGCCTTTCTCCCTGGAGGGCTAATGTAATTCACTGTTCTCAGAGTCTTTTTCAAAAGGGCGAACTGACTTTATGAAAGATGAAAGCGTAAAAGCTCTGCCCACAGTGTTTTATCTCCGGACCCTTGAAGCATCTCCAAATGCTGTGGAGGTCCTGTAAGGCAGTGGGTGTCGGGCCCTTCTCTCATCATCACACGCAGATTTCGCCGCCCGCGGGAGTGGGGGGGGGTCAGGACTTTATCCATCAAATTTTCCCTCTCACTTTTGTTTTAATAGTTTACTTTCTCTTCTTCACGTCTTGCCTAAATAGCACCAAGCAGTCCATGGTGAATTTGTGAGATGTAATGAGCAATTTTGGTGTCAGAAAAGGTTGGGTCCGTTGTATAATGTATCATTTGCGGCCTCAGCTTACGCAAACAAATTTGTGTCTGGGCTAATTTTATTTTTTCTCAGTATGCCAAATGAAGGATTCTATATTTAAGCACTGTTGTTTGTAACTTAGAATTGCTGCACTACTGCTAAATTAATTCAACAATGCAAATGTTAATTTGAGAGAGATTTTATAGGATTTACATTAACAGTATATGACCTTTTACGTGGCACAAATGCATTCCACACTGAAGAAGATTCTATATTTTCCCACGTCTTTGCTATTCCAGAAGTAAAATGGCTTCAAATGTTTCTATGATTTGCAATTATTTTGGAGGAAAATGTCTTTCTGATTATGTGTTTATTGTACATTACTTCTGTAATTGTTGTGTATGTCAGTAAAAAATACCCACCAAGGCATTACTCATGCAGTTCCAATCGAACTCACACGGAAAAAAAGAAAACGCTTGTTCCTGTAAAAAATAAAATAAAATCAGAAAAATCAAAAAAAAATTCCTCAACATAACAGAAACCAACCTGTAAATAACAAGAGGCGAAAGTAGAGAAAGGTGGCGTTTTTGTATGCCGTTCTGGGCCACTGATACTTCCCACTGTGCTCTCCTTGTGTATGGGGTGAACCGCTTTGGTTTTAGTAGACAGTCTAGTTATGCTGATAAACTATAATAAAGGCATAGCTTAATTAAACTATACATTTACTACACCATCTGATGCTGGGCAGACTCTCCTTGTGGTTGGGGAAAGATCAAGGGGAAGCAAAGGAAACACAGACAAAACGAAATGAATACACTGGTTCAGGGCCCTGGGGTGACAGGGACTTTCACTTTGTGTTTTGTTAAGCACTAATATCCTCTCAGTCAGCAGAGCCACCCGAGCATACCCTGCGAAACGAGACCCTTCCCAGGAGGATCGGCCGGCGCCAAGTCCCGCAATGCGGAACACTGTAAATTTGCATTTATGTTTTCGCTAATGGTGATACATAAAATGCCGTTTACTGAATCAATTACCGTAGCACCTGCTAATGAGATGCCAGTGACACACCTGGGATTTAAATAGCATGTAATCAGTCAGGACACAGGGTGATAATGGGGCAGCTGAGGTGCAATGGGTTTTGCTCTGCCCCACAGCCTTCTTTTGCTAGTAAGTGACATGGCTTCAGTCTCAATCACTGCGGCCAGGCTGTTTATTGCATGAGGAAGCACAGAGCATGTGATGCCCCAGCACACCAAAATGCTAATTAATGAACACTTGCATTTGAAAAAATTTAAAAAAATCAAATAAAGACTTGTGATCAGAAAGGAAATGCAATTACCAAAACTGGAAATTGTCAGTAGCTTAATAAATATGCAGGGATGGAACTCACTGAATAAAGAGAGAAGAATCAACATATGTTCGTTCATTTTCAAAGAGCACTGGTAATTTATCATTTTCCTTGGACTAGGTAATGCTTTCTGAGTAGTGAATTTTATTAATGTTTTGTTTGTGGTTTTTAATAAAGTCTGGTTTACATATGGCATAAAATAAAATAAATAAATACAACACCCTTTTGCTCCTTTTCCCTGAGTGAGCTTCAATAGGCTAAAGGAGAATGCAGGTGAGACTGAGCTGTGGCCTTTCCTCCTATCAGTGGCTGCGGCACCTTCAACTGACGGACCGTTCTAAAGACATCCACAGATGTGCTTGATATGCTTGCTAAACAGAAGAATAACTTGAACATTGACTTTATTTAGGACAGTAAAGGAATTTTTCACTGTCTTTCAATGAGAGATAGCGAGGAGGAGTGGGAGTTTGGGTAGGTTTGCAGGAGAAAAGGGAAGCACTGGCGTCTTCGTCTGCCAAACGCCTTCCTTGGGCATTGCTTGGAAAAGCTCCAGGGGCTTTGTGAAGGCGCCTTCCCCGACGAGGCTTACTGAGTGTTGTTGCTGAGTGTTATTTCTGAGTGTTGTTTCTCAGAAAATTTGCTCCTAGCAGACCCCCAAAGAGTGGTGGAAGTTAATCACTGAAACAAATGCATAATAGCTCTAGCTTCACAGCCTCAATCGCTGCGGGTGAGGGGAACACTTCAAGGGCAAATGGCCTGCTCCAATCAACACTAACAAGCTCGCACAGCATTAATTAAAACTTTATCAAACAGTATTAATTAAAGCAAAACAGACATTAGTTTGTGAGTATTTATTTCCTCTTAGCACGCACATCCATGTCAAGATGATCAATGCACACCAGTCCTCTCAAGAAAATGTTGTGGAAGTATAGCCTACACACTCCTTTTTAAGCCGCAGTGAGACTATACATGGGATACATCTGTCACATTTAAGCATCTTAGATGATTATATTTTAATCATAGTATCTATGATAGTATAACCATTCCTATGACTGTGATAGCATTTTATTATTATTTGCAGTACTGTAGGCAACAGCAATACCCATACATTTGCAGCACGTCATCCTGCCTGCATTTTGTATGATTAACTTATTAATGAACCAGCAGATCCCCATCTGGTTTTCCAGTTAAATATGTGTGTGCATGTGTGTGTATTCACACGTGTTTCCTATGGACCAGTCTACATTCTCCAGTCTGTATTTGCTCCCACTGCTCATCGTTTAGCAGCAGCGTGGTTCCTGTTAACTCAGGGCGGGCTGCGGACACACAGCTCAGTCTCACACAGAAGAGAAGGATCCTACCTAAATAACATTTCACCTGCAAGAGTACACGCACACAAAAGAATAAACCTCAACTTTAAGGATTCCTGAGATCAAGAGTGGAGAAGCAGAATGAAGAAAAAATCCCATGCATATATTTCAGACATGGGATTAGTTTTTATGCATGCGTGTATCCGCGGAGAATACACCTATAAAACCTGAAAATCAACGGACCGGCCTAGACTCCTACCAGTTCACATACTTGGAGCGCAAACTTGGAGTGGAAGCAAAAAGACTGGACAGAAAATCTTTTCGTCTCTCTCCCGCTTCCTATCTCTCTCTCTCTGTCTCTCTATCACTCCACCCCCTCAGCAGTGTTGCATTGCAGGTTCTGAAGATGAGAGCGCCTGGGCGTGACATGCTATTGATGCTGAGACAGCAGTTTGCTGATCATCCAAGAAATCACATGGTAAGATGCCTCCTTTGTACGCCTACCTAACACTGCCCTGTCAATGATCTAATTGCCTGCAATCACAGTTTGGCAAATAGCTTTTGAGTGTAGGTTTCCAATTCATTGCAATTAGCTATAAACACCTGTATTCAGGTATTATGGGACCGTTTTCAGCTGACCTGCCTTCTCACTCACTACAAAGCCTTTTCTGGTAAAACCGATCCAGATAATGAAGTTGGGGTTTTGTTGTTAACATTGAAATGGAATAGCTGTGTTTTATTATTACAACATTTATATTATATTACTTATTTATATTGCCATTAAGGGACCAGATGAGTGCGCCTGCACACACTCACACACACACACCCCTGGATAAAGCTGTTCCTTTCACCTCTGATGATAATTGCCAATGCCATCTGGGATTAGGTTGGCTGAAATTTTCTGAATGACTGTACCATTTTTTTTTTTTTTGCAGTGGCACTAGTTGAGTTAAGTTGTTTTTTTAAAATATAATATTACCTTTTAGCATATGATGCTGAGACAAACGTTTTTCTTTGAAGGTTTCATATAATGGATTTTGTCCTGTCACTGTTGTTTGTTCTTTTGCTGTTTTCCTTAAAGTGCAAAATGAAAGTCAAATATTCCCTATGGACCCAACCAGGAGTGTGACGAAACCATGCATCCAGTACTTAGACAAAGCCTGGTGTGGATCGATATGCCATGGTCGTATATATGGATGACATTGGCTCTAAAAGGGAAACCGCTGTGGCTGCTCTGTTGAAGTTACTATTCTCATTTTCTCGAAAGCACTTCTTAGTTTTATAAAAGTTCTTTGACGTTATTTTGTACCATTGTGCTGCTCTTTGGTTCTGTTGACACCAATTTTCCTGTTTAAATTGTATCTATATTATTTCTGCAAATACCAGACTATTAGCTGCAACGTTTTGAATACAGACATTTTTGCTACTTACGTATGTCTTATCAAAATGAGTATACTCAACAGCTGTACCTCCATGTTTCCTCCATTATGGCCTAAGTCCTACAAGAGGTTTTGGATTTACTATTGTTTTCAGATTACCAAACGTGCGCAACAGAGCAAAGATAAAAACAATACCACTTGCTGCTTTTGTCTCATTTCTAAGAAGCAGCCCTGGCCATCGGCTGGGTTCTGTGGAACAGTGCTGCATAGGGTAATGCTCAGCTCCTACTGTCTCCGAGCCACTCTGGCTCTCTCAGAGATTAAAAAAGATTACACTTAATGGCACTGGGTCTTATTCGTTCTGTGCATGCTCAATATAGATGTATATATGGAGAGGGGTGATTGTGGCAGCGCAGTACAGGTTTGTGCATGTGGAGCTTACGTTGGCATACACACACAGTGTTATCAGGCTGTATAGTATACCAGGAGAGCAGAGAGGAAAGGAATACAGGAGAGATATTGACACAGCTTCTACCAAAAATATAACCAGCCCAAGATCTATATTCCAAAGCCTTTACTCAAGGCCATTTCATATGAAGATTATCCAGCAAATGAGTGTTATGTAGTATTGTGTATTATTTATCTGATTTGGTTTTGTATAGTTTTTCTTTATTTTCAAAAAAGAACATTTAGATTACATCTATGGTGCAGTCAGCACAAATATAAATTTAACAGGGACTGTTTCTCTTTGATCATAATGAGTGACAAAAAGAACATTCAGGAGTTTGAAGAATGATTCCTCAATTAAGAAGTAAGATTAGAGCATAGAGGATTGAAGGAATGTGGTTGCAGATCTTAAGATACTTCTTTAAGGAATCGAAAGCCAATGGGAATGCTCCAGGTTTGTGTTCTATTTATCAATCTATTAAAAATGAGATAAAAAATTAATAATAATTATAAAAGCCAAGAATGCCATGTATGTAATGATTATGTTCCATAACCCAGGGTGCAGAGGACAACTTATGGAACTTATGTGATTATTGTTGTAGCCGTAATATACATGATTACATGTGAAGGCCCAAAGGGTGTCATCTACAGAAGATAGAAAAACACTGCATATACCATTAAATTCCATCATCCATCTCCCTTGCCTTTCATCACTCCAGTCAATGGATCTTGATCCTCACGGATTGTTCCCTGAAAGCAGTATTGTTTATCTTCTTCTATCCAAAATGTCTATAGAATCGTGAGCTTTTATAATGATAAGCTCCATAAAAGGCATTTTTTTTCTTATGCCGATTTTTCGTCCAGGACATTATTATCTATTTTATCAATATTATTTATTTTTTGGAAAACCCAATCAGCCCTATGAAAAAACATCTAAATTTCCTACATTTTCATTTTAGCCTCGGATTTAACACTGTACAAAATCATGACTAGTTTCTACTGGGAAAATAAAACAGGCTTGAATGAACCACGCTTCAAAAACCCAACATTTAGAAGGATTAGCTGCTGTACCATTAACTGTTTCCTGGCAACCAAAATGTACTACACGTTTAAATGAATGGATTCCAGTTGTACATTTTCATGGCTATGTACTAAACAAAGTGCCTGCAAGGAATTAGCTTTGACTGATTTTTGAGGATAATTAATTGTTCTGCTAAGGCAACAACACTGATAATAATTAAATCTTGGCTGAAAGCAAAAAATTTTTATAGGCAAATTTCTGCCCAGTACATTTACCCCGGTCAAGTAAATCCCAATTAAACAGTACAAGGCTATCCTCTCACTTTTGAAATCAAATCTGTTCTTATTTGATTTATGATTGCTTTGAAAGTATGTATTCCTGTAACTGGTGCTATAAACTCAATGTTAGAAAGCTTTTAGACTATTTGTGCAAGATTTCACCTGATTTATTTTCAGTTCAAACACTTATCTACATTCAGACAAGAAAGAAGCTGAAGGGGGGGGGGATCTCTTATGAATTCCAACACTAGTTTGTTATATAATCTTATATAATTTTAACAAAAATTTTTTTTTAAAATATATTTATATTAAGTGTGTAAATTTGAACTAAATATATATATATATATATATATATATATATATATATATATATTTACAAAATTGTAAAATTTTGAA
>JAOYSI010010439.1:0-10361 GCA_025775065.1 Hiodon alosoides
TAATGTTAATGGCAAATGTGTTGTTTAGTTAATCACCATGTAATGAGTTTGTGTAGTTAAGATCCAGTGCCCTCACCACGGACGGGTTTACATGTGCAAGTGAGGGCTCTCTGTAGTTTCTCCATGTTCGACAGTTCTTTTGCACTGCCCGCTCTGCCTTTATCAAGGCGGTCGTAAGCGCACGTGCAAAATAAAGAGCACGTCTTTCTGTTAATCGGTGTCTGACTCCATGCTTGAACCCAGCAGAGAAGCACTCAGAGAAAACGCTACAATATTTAATTTAGGGAACTTATTTATGTTTAGTCACTGTGATGTTTAATAGAGCTGTCTGTTAACAACTAGTAAATAATCAGGTATAGCTGGCAGCCGACACTCTCCTATAGCACACAGTTTTTCAATCAACTCTATCAATAGATATCATACAAACGCAACATCTATTCTTCTGGTTAGTGCAATTTTCGTCTTGTCACGTTTTCATTTTAGCTAATTTAGCTATTGTTATTGTTTTCTTTTCATGGCTATGTTGTTGTTATCGTCTCGTCTTAGTCATGGGATAAAAAGATGGATTTCGTCAAAGTTATTGTTGACGGATTTAACCCTTGTGGGCAATGGTCTGTGTGATGCTACACCCCAAAACAAACTTTGGTTAAACATTGAGGCCCAGAGTTAGAGTTGACCACTATGACATAATGTAAACTGAGATTTAAACCAGGTGTACTACACACGAGGGCCTTGACAAACCAAGAGACGAGCGAGTGGCCCGATACAGAACATGTCACAGAAATTAATTGGGACCGAGTGACCTCTCCTGCCTGCCACTTGCCTGTACATGCCCTTCTAAACCCACGGATCAATACAGCCGGAGATTGACTGTCCAGGGGTTCTAGGTACATGTGGAATCTCACTTACACTGAGGTGTGAGCCGGAGGCCTTTTGGGGGGGGGGAAGTGGAAAGGATATTTAATTTAGCTGAGCTATTGGATCTGGAGCCCTCCTCCCCCACCTCTCTGTACTGCACTGCAGCAGGGGCTGAATGAAGGCATCCTGAGGTGATGGCGTATGGTCCAAAGACCAGCAATGTCCCAGGTATGTATGACTTTAAAAGTATTACCAATATAGGGATTGAATAGATTTGCGAGCATGCCAGATTTGATCACTTCCTCTTACCGACTGTTACCTCCCCCATCCACCACGGAGCCTGCTACTTTTGAGAAGTGTCAGTCACGTGTCATAGTGGTGCTAATTCCTGCCAGCTGTGGTCAGTACTTTCTGATATCTATACACAAATATCAGTATAAAGACATTTGTTTTTGTAAGGTTGAGGTGAACACTGTAGCCCCATACAAGTGATAGATCAACAGGCATGACCCTGTGACTGATACACAGAGACAGTAATAAATGAATATGCTTGTGTAGCTCAATCTGAATTGAAAATAAGCGCTGTGTATAGTTCGGCCAAATACAAGCAATATAGCTCCATGCCAATGGAGCTCCATAGAGCTCATTTGCAAAGATGGTTATTATGGTTAGATAATGGCAAAGATGGCATATGGTTACTTTAGACCAGGCCTGCTTAGACCAGGACGGAGCTAGGAATTGTCAGCAGGAAGAAAATATGCATTGAGAACTTTGACATAATGTATCCATTGATAGCTAGCTGGGCTTAAGTATGAATATAGTTACCGACATCCAGGTAACGTATACATTTAGCATGTTAGTAATGCCATTATGCATTTTTACATTTTTACGCCGTGCATTTGTTTCTTCGGGAAGTACAATAATTCCCCTTCAGTCCAATTGCATTCATGCCACCTGTCTCTGTCACACACTGCAGGATACACGATCAACATGAGAGGTTTAGTACCATTAGGAGGAGGGGCACACCCTGCTCAGCAGAAGGTGCCTGCAAAGACAATAGGAGACCTGGCTGGCGGCGAGCTGAATGACAGGAGTTGAATTAGAACCTGCAAAATCTGGTTTCCTGCCCTCCTCCGGCTCCACAATCACTCTTGTTTCTGGCAGCAGTGGAGGACAAATTATTGCCGGGCATTTCCATGCCTTGTGCATAAATGTATTACGAGCTGAAGTGGTCTTAAGATGTGGTTGTTGGGTGTGAGCCCGCGTGCTTGTTTGCTAGTCTCAAGTTAGTGCTGGATTTGTTTTATATTCTGTATTTTATTATTATTATTGTTATCCTTGTTCAGTCTCAGCTTCCGCTGGTCGGTATTGGCCAGGAACATGCCGGATTTCTTGGGGCCATTTACTGTCCGATTCTTAGGGCTTTCCAGAGTGTGTGTGCGTTCTGAGGAGGGCCTACTTCTGCACTTGAGCTGGCACTTGCTTTACAGGGTTATTATTATTGTAATTATACATTTTATTAACCTAACCTCTTTTACTTGAGGCCAAAAAGTTGTAAGTTTGTTACTGTGTAACAAACTATTCAGTTGGTATTTATTAAACCATTCAGTTACGTCAAAACAACATCCTGTAATGTTACAAGAAGAAATGAAAAGAAAACTAATGACACTTAGATGCGATGAAATAATTTCTTTCTCGACTGCCTCAGATTGAGCCTTGTGCGAGGATTTGTTAACAACCCTCATTCGCTTTTATCGCAAGGATTATCCTGGGATTCCCTGGAAAATGGAGACACAAAGTTATTAACAATATACAGTAGAGTACCTAAAGCTACAGTGCATGATGGAGATTAACTGTCAATCCCTGTCAGCACCAATACAGTGTGGGAATTTCTCCCAAGCAAGTTGTAGTTGCAGGTTGAGATTACGTTTGACATTGTCAGCACTGACCTTTCCTCTACTGGTCTAGGCAGCGAGAAGACAGTCATTTCGTCGGGGGCGGGAGGGGAGTTAAGCAGAATTTGCTCAGGCCATTGCGCAGGCTTTGTTTTAGAGGAGTGCTAAAGATAGTGGAGCTTTAGGCTAAAAACAAACTCCACCCAGACTTTGTTTAAGCTGTAGTAGAACTGGCATGCTGCCCCCGGAGAGCGGAAAAAAACTAAATAGTCAAAGTCAATTATGGACTGAATTTTTATGAGCTCAAAACCATTCTTAATAATAGTACCCCTTCTCTGGTTTTTCTTTGTTTTTAAGTTGTCGGGACGAGCTTCGCTCTGATTTCCGTGAGATTACAGATGACTCCTTTCCGTGTTGTCTGTCTGGCCTACCCGTCTGATGTAAAATTTGATTATTTTATATTCCTTATTATGCCCACAGGCTTTCCATTTAAATAACATTTCAGTCAAGTTATTGTCAAACATTGTCATATCGAGTACAAAACCCTCTCGAGTTTGCTTTGCGATTGGATTTCTCCTTCCCATTCAAACAGTCCTAAGTTTTAGATCACGAGGAGGGAGGGACAGGGAGGCAGGAAATAAAGCAGACCACACAGAAATGCCTGCAGAATGCAGACATTAGCATTGATTAGATGTAGCGGAGGAAGGATATCACTGTCGGCACATTCAGCTGGCCCTGGGTTCACAGCTCCATGCACTCAAGGAAAGGCATTAATTAATTCATCATCAGGGAGACATTTAATTATAGGCTCGGGTTTGTGGAAAATAAGTGATAACTCAAGGTTGCAATATTGTGGAAGATGAAAAAGAATTAGAGCCAGATAGTCCTGTGTGATTAGGCTTATATCTGCCTCTGGACCATTCTCGGAGTAGCCTAATGACGGAATAAAGCATTAGCAAGCACAAAGCAGTAATCAAAAGGTGATTCACCCTGTCATGCCCTACGCCACCTCTTCTCCTTTTGTTCGTGTTCTTCAAGCTTTTGTGGGGAAATTGAATGCCCAGTTTTTCCTTTTTTCTGCGTTAGCGTGAAAGCTTACTTTAATATCTCTGTGGATTCTTGTGGGTCTTCCCTGGTTCAGTGTTGATAAGTTGTGTCCCCTCAAGGTTTTTGTTTTTTGGAAGGAATGGTTGCATCTGTGTATTAAAGATTAGCACTAGTATGTGCAATGTTGTGGATTCTACTTGTGCTGCTTTCTAGGCATAGACATTTAAATTTGATGAAGGGGGTATATAAATGATTTATCTGATACAATCGCTTGTCAGTTTATTAGGTGAGGTCCGTGGCCCTGGTTCTCCATATAAATCAGGCAGACAGGCATCAAGGCACTCTGTTCCGGTTCGATTCAGTTCTGCTGTGTTAGAATGGCCGAAGCGAGTGACCTACGCGACCTCAGTTTACTTTGCGAGTTTAGTTTACTTAATAGAGCATCTTTGGGATGAGACGGAACAAGCTGTTCACCGCGTGAGTGCCGACCAATCTGCCGCGACTGCATGGTGCCATGGAGTCAGCATGGACCAGCATCCCTGTGGGATGTTTCTGACACTGTCCATGCCCTGAAAAATAAAGGGTGTTCTGGGGGCAAAGCGAGGTCCCGTCTGGTACTAGATGAATGTACCTAACAAGCTTTCCACTGAGTGTAAATGTACACACAGAACACTGCAAGACACTGCTTAGAGTTTTACACTGAAATATTGGCATAAAAAGAAGTGGACTGAAATTTTATTCATTTAAGGCAAACCGGCTGTGATATGAGGGGCCAGAGTACAATTCCGCATGAATACTATGTCTGTTCTGCTGTGTAGGGATAATAATTATAATTAATACAATTAAATAATACTAAATGATACAATTTTAGTAATTCAATTAATTATTCAGTGTCATACCAACAAAATGGCAACTTAATGAAATATGTATAACATTAATTGTGTCATTTGACATTGCATTGTAAAGGAAATGTACAGACGATTTGCATGTGTAGAAAATTATGGAAAATGATGGGTGGAAAATTAGATCTCTTAAAATTAGTTATTTTCCCAATGGTGTTTTAGACATGATATGGAGAGAGCTTTTGGAGTGGCACAGAGGTGTAAGCTTGGGTTGCCAGTACAATCCTTACAGTTACGTTTATTTTTTAATAAGTTTATGGAGTAAGCAGAACATTGAAGGTTTAGTTATAGTTTGTACTTATAAAATTGAATTATTTAGCTTTAGAGTTTTTCCAGACTTGTTGTGTTGTGCTTGTGTTGTCTGAGTTATTTTGGTTGCTGGAGCTGTACGTCTGTCGGAAGGGACTGAGAGTTCACCAGCCTGCTGTCAGAGGGAGCTGCAGCGACCTGGGTCCGGGCGCGACTACCAGAGTAGAGAGTATAGAGTGTGCATATAGAGTGGGGACGTCCCGGCAGTAGAGCTAACCAAGTGAACTGATGACTCCTATTCCTGGTTGAATGCAGACCTGCTAGGCCCTGATAGCACTTTCTTTGTGTGTTTATTTTAGTTTGTGCGCTGCCCTATGGACAAGGGTCCATTACCCTGCCTGGAGCAAGGGATCGGAAGTGCAGCAGGGGCGGTTATTTTTATTTCTTTGCTTTCCCTGTGTACTCGCCTGGTTGGGGACGCTAACAGCCCAAGGTTGTTTTTCTTTCTGTCCGTGTCCCTGTGCGTCTGCCCACAACTTAGAACTTTTCTTTGGTAAGTTCCTAATTTCCCCCCCCCCAGTGTCAGCCTGGGTGGGCCCGTTAGCGGGGTGGTCCTGGAAGAGGTGTTTATTCGCGCCTGAGTGTGTTTTATGCACTTTGCCCGTTAGCTTCTACCTTCATCAAATTTGTGTAGGATTTTTTGGGCCACCATGTGTTGTGCAATAAGTATAGTGCATGAATTAATTGAGGAGCCCTCTGAGTTCTCTGAGCCGATCTGCGGGTGGGCCCTTGGGAGTGTTGAAGAGGTAGTTGCAATCCATCTGTGTGAGTGACTCAGGAATTAGCGAGGTCTATACATTTCCTTTTGGTTGTGAGCGTCCAACCAAGAGATTTTTTTCATTATAAATCCTTACCTTCATAACGATTCCTTGTCTGTGGTGGGTCCAGTACCTATGATTTAAAGGTCATCTGACGACCAGTGTGACATTCATTATGGATGTTATTTGATGTGTTGTTAAAAAGGCAGACCCTTAAAAAGGCTTTGGCTTTGTAATATGCAGCAATTTGCATCCCGATGACTGGGTGCGGTGCGAGGATTTCTCTGAACGGTGGTCACGCCTCGCGCACGTACACCAGACTAGAACATCGTGTTTCTCTGTGTGTGTGTGTGTTTTATTTATTTATTTTTTAAACCGGACCTGCCTAGCCTTGTTTACAAAGCAAAAATCAAATTTGTTCAGACGGGGCTCAGAGAGAGCATTTGAGGGTTTATTCTTGTCACAACAGGGATCCCCGTCATTTGATAGGGCACCCATCATGCTGTCCTTTATTTGTTTATTTATTTATTTTCCCTACTTCCAAAGTGCCCCCTAAAACAAAGGCCCAATGAGAGAGGAGCCTTTTGTTTTGCCCCTGTACTCTCGCTGCTGCCTTCACAACGGGCGAGAAATAATTGGGCTTGTCAGCCAATGCCTACTGTGAGCCAACAGAAACAGGAGGGACGATCACCTTTCAAGGCCACCAGGGAGCTCAACGACATTCCGGCTCTGCCACTTTTGATTTCCTCAAAAAATAATGTGTTGTAAAACACGGAAGGCGCGAAAAACGTTACATTGTTGAGTTGGAAAAAGTTTATGGCCTTTCTTCCTTTCAGTGTGGTACCTTAAGGAAATTGTATAGCCTAGACTTTAAAAAAATGTTATTACAGTCCACCCACTGGGACAAAAACTATTAAAAAACTGTCTTAAATGGAGGCAAATAGCGGAAACCGGCAGCTGAAGGATAAGACTGGAAGATCTGTATCAGACCTGTGAAACCCGGTCTTTCCTACGCTGGGGTTAGTTCACAGATTGTAAAAACCATGGGAATAATGTCTCCACGTCTGCTTGTTGGTGCTGTCTTCATTCATCATGGGCAACAGTGCTTTAAATGAAGTTGTTGTCTCACATTACCGAAAGGGTGCCGGGGTGGGGAAGCAATAATCAGTGACATTTTTAATCTACCTCCTAATATGAAACATACCTCTGTGTTACGAAACGATGTGTGGGTGGAATTTCCCATTTTTGCTTGCTGATATACTGAAAATTTTTATTTTTATTTATTGTATTCTTAATTTTTTAAGGGAGAGGCACTTCTTAAAAGGTAAATAGGAAGGGAAACAGAATAATTGATGAGGGATCACCTGAAGTGCTTGGAGGCAGTTCAATTTCAACTGAGTGGGTTCATTAGTTTTATACATCGTGCATTAAAACTAATGAATCCAAATTTATATTCTCCTCTGAAAGAGCAATCATGGTTGCATTTTATTGCTTAAATTCATCTGGGATTCATGTTAGCCAGAAATACAATGCGCTGCATGTGAGGACTACAGAGCCCCTGACAACAGGGGGGCAACCCTGAATGTTGCTCCAGGTCCAGGCTAGGGGAAAAGGTCCATATTGGTGTGAGCTGTTTATTGCCAATGGACCCTGGCAAACTGTTTTACCCCAAACCCAACAATTTTAAGTATGGCTGCATCCTCAGTGTTAAAAAAAAATGTAATAAATAAATAACACTTACATTTGTGGCACGCTGCCAGGAACCACGCCCTTAAGCCAAGCTGTGGGGACACGCCCAGGGCTGCCCTGATGGAGAGCCAAGCTGTGGGGACACGCCCAGGGCTGCCCTGATGGAGAGCCAAGCTGTGGGGACACGCCCAGGGCTGCCCTGATGGAGAGCCAAGCTGCGGGGACACGCCTACAGCCAGGACCTCGTGCGCATCTGAGTATGGCTTCACTAATTATACCATACTCAGGTACGCGGATAGGGAATAAGTTTTACTGAACAGTTGGCCATTTTGGTGGTTATATTGTGGTTTTTTATTAAAAGAAAGAAAAGGAAAGGAAAGATTTATTTGTGGCCTGAAAAATCTGTTTTATTTTACTGTTTTCCCAAACTGTTTCTTTGCGTTTCACTGTTTTTTATTTATTTTGTTAGCGATGCCAAATAAAAGGCTAAAACCCTGCGTCTGTGTCCCGGTTCAGGACTGCTTCTGGACCGGGCACACCCTGGCAGGCCACAACATGTTAATGGGGTTCTGTTGTGAGCATGTCCAGCTGAATAGTTCATTGATGTTAATTTGTCTTGGCTATGGGACGCAAGTGATCTCTTTCAGTTGGTTGCACTTTTTAACCACCCTAATAACCATTGCACGAGAGAAAGAAAACTGGAATTAACAAAGTTGTTTCACGTTATATAATTTTTCATTTCATAACCATTACAGACAACTCTCAGTGCGACAGAAGGTGAATTGCCGACCTAATTATCTGTGTTTATATTTGCAATGTATGTTTATGAAATATTTGTGAGTTCATGTGTGTGTGCGTGCCTGTATGTGTGTATGCTAGCACGAGAGTGCTTGTGTGCATGTGTGTATGTGTGTGTATGTGTTTGCAAGCTTGTGTGCATGTTCGTGTGTGTATGTGTTTGCAAGCTTGTGTGCATGTTCGTGTGTGTATGTGTTTGCAAGCTTGTATGCATGTTTGTTTTGTGTGTATGTGTTTGCAAGCTTGTGTGCATGTTTGTGTGTGTGTATGTGTTTGCAAGCTTGTGTGCATGTTTGTGTGTGTGTATGTGTTTGCAAGCTTGTATGCATGTTTGTGTGTGTGTGTTCGCAAGCTTGTGTGCATGTTTGTGAGTGTGTGTATGTGTTTGCAAGCTTGTATGCATGTTTGTTTTGTGTGTATGTGTTTGCAAGCTTGTGTGCATGTTTGTGTGTGTGTATGTGTTTGCAAGCTTGTGTGCATGTTTGTGTGTGTGTATGTGTTTGCAAGCTTGTATGCATGTTTGTGTGTGTGTGTTCGCAAGCTTGTGTGCATGTTTGTGAGTGTGTGTATGTGTTTGCAAGCTTGTATGCATGTTTGTGAGAGTGTGTATGTGTTTGCAAGCTTGTATGCATGTTTGTGAGTGCGTGGGTGTGAGCGTGTGCCCTAACCATGCTCACGTAGCTTCCCCACTTAAGCTCACACCTGTTCTCGAACCACTTGCCGCCTGGGACTAGGAATGCTGGGAATGGCATTGGTAATCCCCTGGAAGAATAGAGAAAGAGAAGCTCAGAGGGGCTTTTTCATAATGCACGGGGAAGTTTTCAGCAAGCTCTGCTCGCTTGGACTTTACAACACAATGCCGGCATATGAATAAATTAAGAGCACGCCGCACTGTTGATGCTCCAGGAGATATGTGTACATACAGAAAACCTCTTTCGCAAATAGTTCCCCAAGGAGTAAACAATAGCAAACTGTTCATATTTTTGCATTTAAACTGTTCTCGTTGCAGTCAAAGTCTTGGGGCAGTTTTGGGTGTAATTTGTTTTCTCCCTCGTTGCTTCTACCTCCATTCATCAGTCTAGGTGACGCACGCTGTATGCATATTGGCTGTACATTTTCAATGAGACACAGATGCATTTCAAGGGATCTTTACTTTCCATGTCATTACCAATGCTCAAATCAAAGTCATTATCAATTTGTACGGCTTTTTCCTGAAGCCCAAAAGCAATATTGTCTTTAACAGGTATCTAGAAGTGAGGTTGTTCACAATAAAAAACAAAAAAGCGTTGTAGAGATGTTGAGAACTCAAGCAGAGCGGTTGAGCCTCCTTAAAATAGAGAAGCTAAAATGAGAAATGATATATCCAGTGACAGTAATAAAGTACTTCCTTACATTTCTTACAGATAAGGTAAAACTTCAGAGTAGGAGGCTCAAATTCTGTCATTGTTTCTGGGAAATATCATCGTCCAGCTCTGTCCATCTGTTCCATAATAACATTGCCTTCCGTCGCTATCAGCTGTGTAACGTGCAAAGCTTTCAGAACAGGTGAGGACAGAACTGCCAGTTTCCAAACTTGTACCTCCCAGCTGAATGACCCCCATGGTTCTGTGAACCATGCTACTCCCTTAGTTTCTGAGACTGGAGTTATTTGTAGGCTGGTACCCAAGTTTGCTTATTTCCAGCATTCAAATCGGCCCACCCCTACATACTCCTGCAGATGCTTGAGCGCTGCGATACATCATCGGCATTGCACCATGTGACCTGCTGAAGGATGCTTGCCTGCTTCCACCCGCCTCGTTTTCCTGCCCTGTGCGGAAATAAACGTAGCCTCAATCAATGGGAGAGGCAGAAACAGGGAACGCTCAAATGAAATGAAACGCTGACTGTGTCTCCAAAGACGGCAGCAGCCAAGCGATTCCATCCGCTGAGCTCACCCAGTAGGCATTTCACTCAACACCTCCCACCCCCCATTATGACCATTAAAGTACTGATGCATCAGTACTTCATAACTGTCTGGGGCTCTCGTCTGTCTTGTGACTGTCACAAGCTCTTTCTTGTTAGATGGCAGAGAATTCCACGGTGTACATGCAACACAAAAAAAAATG
>JAOYSI010010440.1:0-10360 GCA_025775065.1 Hiodon alosoides
TATAATAAGGTGCTTACTGGCTTATCCATGGCAAATGGCCTTGTGGTTTATGATTCTCATCTGATGGGTGTACTTTTCCAGGGTAGTCCCTGGATTCACCTGCTCATATGTAAACAAGAACGAGAAAGCCATAAGCAAACCTTCTAAATGAGAGGGGGGGTTACTGAAACGGAAATATCTGCGCTAGATAGTTTTTTCCTGTTAAAGGTCAGACGACTGAACCACTCTCACAAAGCACAAGCAGGTCAGAGATTAGGTTTAGTAGAAATGTTGCCGATTAGGGCAGGCTGTTGAGGTAACAAAGGCAGACAAAGCTTTGTTTAGTCAACTTTCCTGGGTGAAATTTTTTGGCGGTGCATTTGGAGGTTAGCCAAGTTTGACATAAAAACTACTGGTGAACCATGATCATTTCTATACAAACTCCTTTACATGAGACCCTTGCCTTTATTACCTTCAAATATATTTTGTGCAAGACATGAACTGCAAGTCCTCCCATGAAAACAGTATTGTTTAAAAGTAATCAATTATCACATCAGTCACTGATAAGTACCTCAGCAATTTAAAATGCTGCATTATACCAGTCATGCCTTTGGTTTTTGTTCAGAGGGCCTTACCAAAGTTAATAGCACATTAATACAATCCAGCCATGTGCAAAATAACATTTGCTATACGGTCAAATCATATTTATCACATTTATCACATTGAATGCGTTGGTTTTCAGTGTAGCTTGAGTTTATGATCTACTACATTGGTTCAAATAAACATCTCTCAAATAGAGAGAAGATTTACATAAGTCAAGGTTAATTTACCCAGGAAACAGCATGAATGAACTGGAACATTTTCAAAAGGAGTTTTAATTGCTGACAATTTAGCTGAATAGATTGGACATTGGAAAAGTGCAGTGCCTGCTATGATCTAGTCCTAGAAAGATTTTAAACAATTAGGGCAAACACCGTATCTAAAGGGTTACGGATATAATTATGACATTTTGTGTGGTTCTCGATATAACACTTGACACAGATGACGATGATGGCAGTGTTCATTGGAATGGAATTAGAAAACATTACCAACTTTCAACTTTTCAGTGTAAATTTAAAAAACCTCCCAAAATTATTTCTCAATTTTATTTTATGTCATACTGATTGATTTCAGCGTCAATATGTGTAAATAGGTAGCTTAATATCCTTAATATCAGTAAAGGCCGGCATATGTTTGCGTTATTTACAACAGCAACTGTTAATGAATTTGTTCATTTTGAATGGCTTTTGTCCGTTTATTTATTTATTTTTCAAGTCATAATGATGTTCTGCTCAAGGACAAATGAGTTATTTTGCATATTGGCAGTGATTGCCATAAGAAAAGACTGGACACACCTAATTCTAACTACCGAACACAGGATACAGTGTAACACATCCACTCCCAGGCTATCATTATTTTTACTTGGTGAAAGATGCTAATAATAATAATAATAATAATAATAATAATAATAATAATGAACACCTGAGTGGCTCCAATCTTTGCCCAGTCATGCACACGCAGAGTGTGCCAGTGGTGCCGAAACCAGAGACCTGTCATTGGCGCAGCTTGTCCAGCAGCTTATCAGGATGCAGGCGCAACAACATCAGGTCCAAGCAATATGAAAACCTCCAAGTAGTGTGCGCTGCCCAAACCGCTGACAGGCCTTACCATGGGCCAACTGCTACAGCTATGGGAAGCCCAAAACCGGGGCCCTGAGCCAGCCCCAGCTTTGAACTTACCAATTAGCAAGATGGGTCCAGATGACAACCCCAAAACTCCCTTGACATGTTTGAGCGGACCACGTCAGCCTGCCAGTGACTGTGGAGTGTCCTGGGGACCCTTCCGGGAGTTAAAGACGGCAACCAATGGATTCCAACATTGTCCGTCAAGCTGTGTTCGGGCTGGTGGGGCTGACCCTGGAGGATCACCAGGCAGTAACCGAGGGCATAGTGATTGCTGCATTCCAGTGGTTCTGGTATTGAAGCCAGGTGGGTTGGTGAGCTTCTGTGTTGACCACAGGAAGGATTCGAAGTTTGATGTTAATCGCATGCCTTGAGTGGATGAGCTGTTAGACCGGCTAGGCGCTGCTCACTTTTACTAAACATTTGATTCAAGGTTTTTTAGCAGATTCCCCTGTCACAGATATCTAAAGATGAAAAATGTCTTTCTTCACCCTGATCGGCTTACACCAAGATGTCACTTTGCTGTTCGATGTGCACGGATCACTCTCGCTACCTTCCAAACTCATGGGCAGGCTGCTCTGGCCCCACAGCACATGTGCAGTAGCCTACATTGATGACATTGTTATCGACATGCACCCTCTGAGTGTCATCCTGGGTGCTTTGAGGGGTGTGGAGAACACTCAAAACCCGGCAAATGTGCTATTGGACAGAGGGAGTTACAGTATCTGGGCTTCCTCTTGGGTAAGGGACAAAAAAGCCCCTCATTGACAAAACCACGGCTATAGGCCGTGGGGCGGACACACCCTGACATTGTTCTTGTGGGGGTGGCGTGTGGCATGCGTTTCTCTTATGGACATGTGTGAGAGAAGCTTGGGCATCCTCGTCGACACCTGCTGGGATTTAAGGCAATTAGTAGGCTTCATTGTCATCATGGTTTTCTCAGTGGGGGCTCTCAGTTTGGGAGAGTCGGCAGATGAGCGAAGCAGGAGCAGGAGGACAGAAACACACACCTATAGAAAGACAGGGAGAATCGCCATAAGCCTGAGAGAAGCGGCTTATAAAAACATGTCATTAAGACTTTGGTGAAGTTATTATATAGTGAAATGTAACTTATTAAATAATTTCACATACAAACTTGGCCATGTCGGTTTGGAGAGGATTTGGATTTTATAAATATGAAATCCTAGCTCTGTGTTAAACCAGATAACATCCTGCAGACACAAAGAACACATTTTATGGACCAACTTGCTGTTAATGGAGGAAGAATCAGACATAAAACTAAGCCGTTTTGCATTGCAGCAGAAAGGTAGAGGACTACCTCAGCAGGTCACACAAATATACATAAAAAAAGATCACCAATAAATAAGCAAGCATTAATAAAATTACAAACAACCCTTGTTTATTGTTTTCACCCAACTAAAATACATTTCTAACATTCCAAATGTTCGAAACATTTTCGGACTAGGCTCGAGGTCACTGCATGTACAGCCAAACTGACAGCTGACTGTGAGATGCCGGCCATCAAGGTATGTTGGACTGACCAACATTATGCAAGAATGCAAGAGCTGTTGTCACCTCCACTATGCCAATGAATGTGGAGGGACCTGAAGGCTGATCCTCCATGAGCAACCAAGCAGCACACAGCAACAACAGGGGAGTTACAAGATCTGATTACAATCCTCCTCTGAAGAGGAGGACAGGCTGGCGTGGTCCATAGTCCCTTTCTCGCATATCTTGCCTTCCACATCTCCTAGTTACATATTACATTTGACTGTTGGTGGGGTGAGTTTTATTTAACTATCTATTTAACTAACAGACGAAAGCACTGCACTGTTTTTTTTGTCTCACCCAGACCTCGGTCAATGCAAGTCGATATTTGAAGTAGTGCTTCAAATGTCCATTCTGGCCAGTAGCGCAAAATAATGCACGTCGTAATGTGTCGTACAAAATTGCCTAATCCACCTGCACACTCATGCAGTACTGCTAGTGCCAAGAGGGAAATAGAGCCCTTACACTTATGCATAGAATAAAGACTGTGTTAATGCAAACGACTCCTGGATTCAACTAATTGCATCCCACTTAAGAGTTTGCATGTGTAGTGGCTGGTGCAGGGGTTTAACAAGCCCTAATCAGATTAACAAGAGATACAGGTCTCCTTAAACTAACGTATCAGATCACTGAGCCACGATCAAGAGGATACCAGCATTTAAGTTATGTTCCATCCCCCCCTGAAGTAAAGCCCTTGGTCCAAAGCTTGTATGCAAACCAGAGTTATCTACAATTACATTCAGGGGCCAAATATATCCCCACTGTCTGCATTAGCTGATAGGTGAGAGCTTGATTTTTTTTCTTTAACAAGCAGCATTTGTGTTTGTATTCTTAGACTATTTACGTTATAAAGTATTTATAAAAAGACTTGATTCTATATCTTCTTCTCAAACTTGGTGAAATAATTTCTGACTTGATGCTTGAAACATCATCCATAACAACCACATGCGGTCCATCCATCTTGGCAGGAGAATAAGCTCACCAAACTACATCAAGGGCCTTTGCTCCTGGCTCCTTGGGGGTTACACCATTGTTCGTAGCAGATTTAACAATGGGTACATAACCAGTGTGCCTTTTCCGACATTTTGGCCGACCCAGCCTTCCCCTCGCATAAGTCGGATAATCAGGGTTTTACTGTATTTCACCAGTAATCACTCACCTCTGCCCTTTACCCACTATCTTTCTAAGCTTTTTAAGAATAGCCCCTACAAGCTGTCCAGTTTGAAAGCAAATTCCATTACCACCAAGCTAATGTATTTTCAACATGGAAAAGAAACTAAACTAAACTAAAATAAAAAATGATTTAATAAATAAATAAACAGATATTTTGAAGCAGTATTTTAACCACTTTGACCAGAAAAAGTGTATTATCTCAAATGATTAAACAAAGTTACAATAATAATGTTCTATTGAATTAAAAAAATTAAAAAAAGTAAAAAATAATGATACAGCATTTTCCAAAAAATCAGTATTTCATTCCTGTTATCAAAGATTCATGAAAACAAGGTGACGTGTAAATCTTTAGCCGTAATAAATGTCCTCTATCCACAAACAGGTCTTGAACATTTCCACCGGCTTTGTATGCATGTCACCTTCAATAAATGATGAACAAGAAGACTGACGAGAAAAACTGTAATATTGCAATGCGATTTTGAGAAATCATGCAGTTGTATACAGTCCAGTTACAGTAAGCATTTACCATCAACCAAAGTACATTTTCCCACAATACTGGAATATGATAAAGTAATTCAAGACACTAGAAAATAAAAGAATAATAATAATTTGTTAGGAATAGGAATAGGTCAAGAATAATATATTTTCAGTTATACAATTCAACATGCAAATCGTTTTAATAATTTTAATAATCTACTTAGGACTTCCAAATGATTAGCCAAACACTGCTGCAAGGTTTACTGACCAAAAGGAGAAAGAAAAAAAAAAAAAAAACATGAATTAAATGTCAAATTAAATAGATTTTTGTATATTCATTTAAATGCAAATGGAGCATTGCCAGAAGCAGGTGGATACTTTTAGCAAGAGATGAATTGTACACAAAAAACAAGGACGATTAAATAAAATCTGGACGTTTTGGGAAATAGCATAGATGATAGCACTTTGTCATAAACTGACGGAAGCCTTTTGTTTCGAATGCTCAGTTGATGGTTTTTATGCAGTGAAAGACATTTCTGGGCTGTTAGCTACATTCCTAGTATTGTTGCTGAGTGCTGAGGCGCATAGTGCGTAAAGTCGCCAACGCTCTTCTGAATCAATATCTGCAGAGTTCCAAACCTCCTTCGGCATTTACATCAGCACAAAAACTGTGCGCTGGGAGCTTTATGGCATGGGTTTCCATGGTCGAGCAGCTGTATGCAAGCCTTACATCACCAAGCAGAATTCCAAGCGTCGGATGGAGTGGTATAAAGCACGCCGCCACCGGACTCTGGAGCAGTGGAAATGTGTTCTGTAGAGTGAAGAATCATGCTTCTCTATCTGGCAGTCTGATGGATGAGTCTGGGTTAGGCGAATGCCAGGAGAACATTTCTTGCCTGACTACATTGTGCCAACTGTAAATTTTGGTGGAGGAGAGATAATGCTATGAGGTTGTTTTTCTGGGGTTGGCCTAGGCCCCTTAGTTCCACTGAAGGGAAATGTTAATGCCTCAGCTTACCAAGACACAAAATTCAATGCTTCCAACTTTGTGGAAACCGTTTGGAGAAGGCATTTTTCTGTTCCAGCATGACTGTGCCCCAGTGCACAAAGCAAGGTCCATAAAGGCATGGTTGGATATGTTTGGTGAGGAAGAACTTGACTAGCCCGCACAGAGCCCTGACCTCAACCCTATCGAAAACCTTTGGGATGAACTAAAACGGAGATCGCGACCCAGGCCCTCTCGTCCAACATCAGTGTCTGGCCTCACAAATGCTCTTCGGGAAGAATGGACAAAAATTCCAACAGACAAACTCCAATAATTAGAAGTTTCTAAATATTAAATAAAAACTATAACGTTCACTAAAACAACCAAAAAATAAATTCAATATTTGGTGTGACCATCCTTTGCCTTAAATACAGCTTCAGTTCTCTTAGCTAAACTGTCGTGCAGTTTTAGAAGACAATCGGCAGGTGGATCTTGGCGAGCATCTTGGAGAACATCCCATAGTTCTTCCACCGACTTTGTTTGGCTTGCTTCTGTCTATCCAGGTAATCACGGACAGCCTTGACGATGTTGAGATCAGGGCTCTATGGAGGCAAAACCATCCGTTGCGGAAATCCTTGCTCTTCTTTAGGAAAAACAAAAAAAACAAAATCTAAAATAAGTTTTTTTTTTCTAGTAACACACTAATGCAGAAGACAAAACATAAATATTAAGAGTAAATTTATGTAAAAAAAAAAAACAAATAAAAAAACTAGGGTTCCTAAGACTTTTAGGTAGATAAACAGACCGAATAGCATTGCTTGCTAGCTCAACTCAACAAGCACACCAAGTCGCAAGTGTCCAGTCACTAACAAGCAGCCTCTTACTTAATGTAAGTGATTTATTAGAGTTTTAATGATACAACGAGCTCACTTAATTATTCAATTAATTTATCTCCTTTATATCAGCTAGTCCCAGTGGTGGTGTCCAGCATATTTTCAATTTTGTAAATTGCTTGTGCACTTAAATTAAAGAGCAAACACAGCACAAAGATGGCTAAATTAGCCTATAAAGCTCATTCATTTGCTAAGTTAGCTGTCTTTCATACGTATGAGCGGACGTTTTTGTTATTTTAGTTCAGCATGATTTTGTACTTTTTGCTCTCAAAAAACATGGAAACTAGATGATGTTGAACTTTGACCCTAAAATCAACATCTTTGAAGACCTTAATGCTATGTTCAAAATTCTCCTTCTCATTAAGTACAAATTACATTGACTTTTACTTTGACTGTTCAGCACGACATTTGGTAGGATTGGAGATTGTGATGTCAAACATTCACTTCAGCAACATGGGTCCACAGGATGGCCTCAATTGACAAATGTTTTGATTCAGCTGCTTGAACAGCCCATTACTGTTTGCAGCTATATTCTTTTACTGGGTTTATTAATAGTGTCGTATTTCTGAACCAGAGGTTCTTAATAAAGCAACAAGTGGTAATAGTAACGTCACCAGTTTTCTGAAAGCATAAACACAGCCATCAACCTCATTAAACATTGTATTTGATTGATCTTGTTCACTAACATGTGGAACCCTTCACAGACTAGCTTCAGTATATAAACTTTGGGCCAAAGTAGCTGCACTTTAAATAAAGGTTCTCTCATTTGTTGGTTTCCTTGTCACACGTGTGCATGATATTCAGTCAAGAATGGTTTGAATGTCATGCCTCTGGTTAGTGCTTTTTAGCCAGATAAGGAAATTCTAAAAGAGAATGTCTCTTTGGTTGAACAGAATTAGTTGAAACTAAGCCTTTATTTCTTACATAGTTCAGGAATAAAGAAACACTTTCCATGCAACCTATTCTATTTCTGTTGTTGAACAGTTATTTTTATATTATTTATTTATTTATTTTTTAACATTCTTTATTAATTTAAATGTCTAGAGAAGAATGCATTCGCTGGGATCATTCAGACTGCTCACCCAAGCTCTGCAGGGATAGAAAAAGGATATTAACTCCATGATGAAGGGTTAAAACTATTAAGCAAGTGGATATAGAACAATAATGCTATTAGGCTTTTGGTGTATAATACTAGAATTAAGCTAATTCAACCCTGTTCCATTGTTGAATAGAATTGTTTTGATTGCTACAAGCCAGATTCCCTTCTTTGGGAAAAATCATATACTGTGGCCAAAAGACTTTTGCAACCTAATTGTTTTTACATGCAGTGTGCTGGTGGCAAATGAGTGAACACAACTTCAAAAGAAGTATATGGGACATGGCAAAACAATACCTTGATGTGGTGTCTCTCTTCCACCCTGCCTAACCAGAATCAAAAAAAGGACTCAAAACCTTATCCTCATAAAACTAGAAAAAGGTGGGAAAAACCATTAAAACAAATCTTGCAGCATTAAAGTTTTTGGTCTTTGGTGGTGCATTGATGACCCTACAAACTGCACTAGCGTCCAGGCAGCCTCCTACTAAAATGAGGACCAGTCAAAGTGTTTAATACAAGATAACAGAAAACCAATGGACTACTACTCAGCTGTAAACCAAATGCAGCCTTTGTTGTCCAGAAAACAAAAAAAAAAAGTGTCAAAAAAATATTAGATATTATAGGGCCTATGTAGAACCTCATCCATGCAGAATTATTGTCATTGTAGATCATATACATTTACGAGTTTAGTATTTCATTCAATTAATATTTCAATATATAATAATAATATTGTAGAGAATAATTCCATTTAAAAAAAAAAAACTTTTTTAATATCAGGATTCTTCAGTTTATGCAGACAGATTGGGGTCTAAGTTCAATACTGGGGGACAGGGATAGATGTATGATATTAGGTCACATATTTTTAACCCCATGAGTTGACTGATTTCTAGCTCCAGTTGGATAGATTTCATGTCTTGAATTAAGCTGTTTTACAACAAAGCTTGCTAGAGTACCCGAGTCAGGTTTAGTAGGTTATCTAGAGTATTAGAGCTGCATCTAACAATAATTAAAGGTATATTTATTATATGTAGCTATCCCCTAGCATTATAGCTAAATTTAACTTCAATTCTTGTCATTTGAGCTATTGCCAGCTAGCAATAGTTGGCTCTATCCAAAGGCAGCTTCATGAAAATGCAATTCTGATTAAACTTATCAATTATATATTAATGAAGAAACATTTTATATACTGTACTTCTGTAGAAATTAATCCCAACGTAAACAGCTGTTTAAAGTTTAATTGCTGAAACCAAGTTTAAAAAAAAATGTAAATCATATTAATCAGCAATGTTTACCAAACGCAGATTCTCTGCTAATGTGTTGTCACAGCTTCATTGTACAAGTAACTATCACAATAGATGAGTTGAACTACAGATCCTCTGTAATAGTTAATATTGTTGACAAATGTTTTCTTGGCCATGTGTTCATATGCAAGGTCCAAAGTGGTTGGGTAGTAAATCAATGCAATTTTGTACAGATAAGCCCTACTCCTCACAGCAAAATATAAGTCTGAAGTGAGGAGACACTATCCAATTATCACTGGTAAATGTAATCTCCCTCCAGCTGAGCAGCCAATGAACAATGCACTACAATTCATTAAACACCTTGATGTAATTACCTCAGTCATTTTTCTGTTCAAAGATATGCAATATTGTTTTGTTTTTTCTCAGAAAAACAATGAACTACAGGAATAAAAGAACATAGTGAATTAGTGTTAATCTGTCAATGAACTGCGTTAAACACCTAGTCATTCCATTCAATCCTTCTCATATTTCACACAATAGGGTAAAATGAGCACACCTAATTTTTGCTAATACAGAAAACGCAGTGACTAATTTTATTAGATCCACTGCACCCCTTATAAGAATAATGTAAAACCCAAATTGTGGTGTCAACCTGCAGCAGTGAGATGGGACACTATACAATACTATACTATAATAAACTACAATACTGCGTCAATATTCTGTTCTCTTTTGTCTATTATTTTATGTATGCTAAACAAATAGATACTCTCCTCAGGTTAAATACATTCTTTTAAACCTTATGTCAAACATATATGCTTAATAATAGCCTACCTTATTCTCCAGATTGTGAACACAATCTGTAGAGAGTATTAAGATTGACTGAAGCATTGATTACAGCTATGGAACTAAAATGCACTGCCAGGCCTTGGACGTACGAATCACAAATTACTGCAACCTATTTATTGGGACCCATTCGATAACACCACATCTATCTCCATTTGCAATCCCACACAAATTGTCTAGACGTACTTTGTAAATAACATAATGTGTTTACTTAAAAAATGTAATCAATCATGCTTTGTCTATGGAAACAAAGTCCATGCAATTACAATTATTCATGTCTGTTTAAATATGTAAATAAATAAACTCATGCACAATTACTATGCATATTGTGGCAACCACGGGGAATTCCCACAGGAAAAGATCGGGAGCGGTCGTTTTTTCGTGCGCGTTCTCTTTATTTCGGC
>JAOYSI010010441.1:0-10359 GCA_025775065.1 Hiodon alosoides
TGTGTGTGTGTGTGTGTGTGTGTGTGTGTGTGTGTGTGTGTGTGTGTGTGTGTGTGTGTGTGTGTGTGTGCGCACGCCTTTCAGTGAGTTTGGCTAGGCATACACCATGTTTGCATGTGTTGCTCACCGTTCAGCAGTATGCTACATTACATTTCTGATTTAATTATCACATAAAAATAAAACGCTGCTGTTGTGTTCACTGGATGGAAATTATCATTCAGTTCAGTAGAAACTCTAGAGTGGCATATTCATATTGCAACCTTTCCCTTTATACTTTTATACTAGCATTAAGTGAAGCCATTCAGTTCAAGCAGCTACACAGCTGTGTATCTCCTCAGCCCACTGTTGAATCAGCAGCCCACTGTTTACAGCTCCCTGTGTCTGACCACTCCAGGACCAGGCACACCACGGTGCGCCACAGTACTATTTCACCATTTGTTACTCTTGATGCAGTATTTGTTCTGTTCACATGTATCTTTCCACGATTGCCCTGTATATCACATTTGATAAAAGTGCCTACCGGCGTTGTTATGATATCAATTTTTTTTTCTCTTTATGTTCATGATTATTTCCTTCAAACAATTTTTTTTTGTTATGTTATGGCTGATGTGATACGGTCACTTGTGTAAACTGCTACGGCAATAACTAAGAACACGCTGATGGAGAGCGAGAGGATTTTACGGTCGACCTTGAGACCTTCTGGCTGTCCGCACAAACAAAGCCGCCCCCAAGACCGCAGTGGCATCCTGCTGATGATTAAACGGTCCAAGTGACCGACCTTGTCACTCAGTTCTGACTTGCTTTCCAGCGAGGAGTCCCAACGACCTTTCTTTGGGGAGTGTTCCAACGGACAGCTGATGAAAGGAGGCCAGCACCCAGGGACAGGATCGCCAGAGAGGGGACACACATGATCAGTGACCCCACGTCTATAAATACAGCTCCCAGTCCATGGAACCCGGCTCCCTTAGCCTACACACCATGCCAGCAGAAAGAGCCGGTAGGAAGAGGGGATGGATGGCGAGAGGTACGAGAGAGAGTGGGTGGGACACTTTTGCACGTTTTTATTTATTTATTTATTTTAATTCCCCATGTGTTTGAGAAGAGCCTGGCATGGAACAAACAGAAGAAAAAACTCTAATCTCCCATGGCAGTTTTGAAATGGCATGGTTCTGTGTTACAGCTGGGCTGTATTCACGAAAATACATATCCCGATAAACTGATAAACCCCTGGGGAAAGAACCGGCAGGTTCCTGGTCAGTAACGCAGTCCCATAACCAGCATTGCAACCGCAGAGATGTTTGGTTGATGTTTGGTTGATGTTTGGCGGATGCATTCAGCAGGGCCCATTTATTATCGAGTTTAAAGAACACCAGGTCCAGGTTCGGATCAGCGGAATGCCAGACAGCCGATCTGTAGGCAGCGACAAGCCCGTCCCACAACTCGTTGCTTCGCGGCAACAGCACACGCAGCTTTTGTGTGTGTGTGACAGAGACACCCCGGTGAATCCTGAAGAGCACACCCCATCACGGCCCTGCCCTGACGGCCAGACAGACGGCAGCTAGTGCCTCTTGTTTCAGCATTAACCACCCCATTAAAAGCTCCACTCTACCGTCCCGTACTCTTCCTCCTTACCTTATTTCCATGCCTTTCTTGTTATGTGTTCCACCTGACACTAGACTGGCTCTACTGGTCCTAACCAGGATGAGGGCATGTGTTATAAGTGTAAATACGCACTAACAACAGCACCGAAATGTGGACCCAGTAGAGCTAAAGCAGGCCACGCCACACCCAAGATGTTATCATCAAAACACAGGTGAGAGTGAGAACGCGAGGAAGCGCAGATAACGACCTTCTGGGGCTTTATCTTTGATCTGCTCATTTGTCTGCAGCTACTGCCCTGTACACACACACACACACACACACACACACACACAAAGCCACTGAATCTCTCTCTATCACACATACACACACACACACACACACACACACACACACACACACACAAAGCCACTGAACCTCTCTCTATCACACACACACACACACACACACACACACACACACACACACACACACACACACACACACACACACACTCCTACAGAAGCCCAGTTTAACAAAGAAAACAGCTATACATATGGTTTTGCAAGCTAAATGCATACTACCCAGGGTAGATAAGCAACCCAGGACAGTATACTACTATTTATGTACCATGTGGAAGGCAGATACAAGCTCCTGATCAGAGTTGGAACTGCTCAAACATACTTTTACTTAAAGTTTAATGGGAAACCTCCAAATTACGTTCTCAGATTTATTAATCCATTTAGGACAACCACACCCTGGAGAAATGTGGTCATACCTACGGCGGAGTGCAGACATTTATAAACAGCACCTACCGCCATGAGTTCATGCAGAGCTCACCAGCCCCACTTGGACATTGACTGACAGAACCACTAAAAACCGCTGGGTGTGTGGGAACTTCCATCTTACCACAATCTTATCGCTACACATGCACAGATTAAATCTGCAGGTGGCTTTTTGGCGGGCATACACCGTGCTACGGTTTGTGGGTTCAGCAGCTGAAGACAATGGGAAGATCCAGGAGTAAGGTGCAATATTCCTGAACCCCCCAGTAAAACGTACCAGTCATTTCCCAGCAGACCCTTGTCTAAAACTTGGCAATCACGGTTAAGGTGCGGTTAAACGGGGAGCAGAAATATGTACAGTACTTCTTTACAAAGATCTCCACTGAGGAGGCAAGCAGAATAACCTACTTGCTTTACAGAACACAGTTCTGATCAGTTGAGTGGGCATTTGTGTATGCACTTAATGAAGACCCAGGCTTTAAGGACACGCAAAGATGGGGCTGTTCTGATTACCAGCCTTGTGGGAACTCGCACACAGACAGGGCTGTTCTGATTACCAGCCTTGTGGGAACTCGCACACAGACAGGGCTGGACTGATTGCCAGCCTTGTGGGAACTCGCACACAGACAGGGCTGGACTGATTGCCAGCCTTGTGGGAACTCGCACACAGACAGGGCTGGACTGATTGCCAGCCTTGTGGGAACTCGCACACAGTCAGGGCTGTTCTGATTACCAGCCTTGTGGGAACTCGCACACAGACAGGGCTGTTCTGATTACCAGCCTTGTGGGGACGCGCAGACAGTGTGGTGTGCTCACAGGTACTCCAGTTACATTGTTTAAAACACAGACAGATGAGCTGTCTGGGATTCTTTTCCCGTTGTATTGAAAAGTCAATACATCAGTTTTTGTTTGTTTCTTGAATTAGGTTTTTTCATTTTGCTTGAATTTCACCGTTTAAAAGGTTAAAAAGTCAGTTTATTTTTATCCCCAGGAGGATATTTCTTGCTTCTTCTCGGATGTTTTTCTTTTTGTTCAACTGAGATGCACAACAAAGGCCATAACAACTCCCTGTCACATCACTCCTGGAACCAGGCAGGCCCTCTCGTGCCACAGTCAGACTGGGGTTGGTGAGGAAGATAGTCCTGTTCATCCACTGTTGGTCCGAAGCTTCAGGGTGAACATCAGGTCAGCCATTAGGGGCATGGTCCAATTTGGAGAGTCAATGATTTCCCCTCACCGGGACTGAGAGCCAGAGCCCCTTGGGGCAAGATAGGATGGTTTAGGGTCAACAGTGACAGGAGAAGAGCAGAATTTCTACTGGAAGCCAACAGGACTTGGCAGAACACAAGCATAGTCACACAGAGAAGATTTCCTTTGTTGAGAACAACATCAAACTGGTCAAGGCCACACTTTTTCATCCCCCGACATCACGGCTGCCATGGGGAATTCTCATCAATCAGTAGGAACCTCGAAGTGATCGACGTCTGCTACAGTGCTACTGGTGTCTTAGATACGGCCACTAGCCTAATCAATGAGGTTTAGCTTAGTGGACCACACCTCTGCTGATTAAATACAACAATGTCTTACTAAATAGTCACCTTTGTGTTCTTTCAACTGGCCACAAAGGGATAAATCTCCCTGGTCCCGATCAAAAACCCTAATCCCGTTATGTAACTGCGTCCCCGGCAGGCTTGTTTTTGTTTGATTTATTTTTCTTTTTATAGTTATATAACTCCACACTTCCCCTCTGCAAGCCGGGCCGGCGTGCAGAGAGGAAGCTGCTAATGTCATTACCGACCCACCAGAATGTCGTGCGCCACGAGGCAGGGCAGCACGAGAGAGAGAGAGAGAGAGAGAGAGAGGCAAATTAACTGACAAATTATCGCTGTGCGGCCGTGCAGTAGTTTGTGTGTGTGTGTGTGTGTGTGCGCGCGCGTGCATGTGTGCGTGTGCGTGTGTGTGTGCGCGCGTGTGCGTGAAACCCAAACCCAAAAAAATAATGTGTCATCCTCACATAGTTCGACGGGGGTGATCTGAAAGGGGCGAGCCAGCAGTCAGCACCTCCCGTCCTCTCCACTAGGGGAGCCGAGAGGACACGCTGCCAGGGAAGAATTCCCCCAGTCGCTGCTGTCCAAAAATCTCATCAGCAACGTGCCGTTTTGTAGTCCATCGGGCTGACTCTAGTCTGTCTATCTCCAGTTCTATTTTGAGAAACAAAGGGCCGCTGTAGGATTATCAAACAAAGATCCTCTGACAGCTGTTGGCCGTGTACCTCTGTGCTCTACGCCTGCTGCACACGCCCGTCTTACCCCGAAGAGCAGTCACTGCAACGAGTGGCGGATCTGTACCGTAACTCCGATCTGCACGTAGCTTTGGGTGCATCGTCCCTGTATCAAAACAGCTTTGTACGTACGCGAGTGTGTTCCTGACACCGTTACCTGAGCTCTGAGCACTCTGTAAATCCACGGGAGCGTGTGAGCACCAGTTGAAAGACTGGAAAGATTACTAGAAGCCCAGGAACATGGCGCACTGAGCGGGGTAACATCAAGGACAAGGACAAAACAAAACAACCGAGCAAGCAACATGATGAATTTATGACAGTATGGTTATCTGGCAGCCCTGGCCGTCCGTTTAAAATCACGCAGGCAAAAGGCAAAAAGGGCAGACAGGCACACAGACGCACACACAGAAAAAAAAACCACAGACACACAGTGGACATGTGCCCCTCCTCTGAAATCACCTCTCTATGAGCATCCAGTGCAGTGGTCCTGCCTCTGCACTGCCAGGGCTGGTCCACTCTTGGCCCAGGGCGCAGCACTGTCAACACCAGTCAGAGTGGTAGGGGAGAATGACTAGGCAGTGTTGACAAAGAGCCCCCCGCCCACTGTGAGGCTCAAAACTGTCAAAACACAAACATACTGCTAGTTAATTAGGGTCGTGTGACAAACCCTTGTCCTGCTTTGCACAGTGAGCGGGAAGAGAACAGAGAAGACCTCAGGCCTCTATTATATAAGCTTGCGGATGGCCAAAAAGATGTCTGACTGCTGACTAATATTAATTCAGGGCTAGAATTAAGTCCAACACGGTAGCATGTTCACAACTAGCAGCAAAAGTTTCCAAATCATTAATTTCTTGTATGGAAGTGGCATCTGATTTTTCACACAACACTAATATTTTCAATTTGGATAAGACTAGAAGCACCCAGACCTTAGTGCCTGCAACCGTCCCTGCATTGGGAGGCCGACCACAAAGTCTGCCCCGCTCGTCTGTCACACCTATTTGGCCCATGTGCCAGCCTGAACCCGGGTCAGTGATTCCGTGTTACTGGCATTGAACCGTTTTCACACAGCTGCTTGGGCTATGTCTATGACATACCAGGGAGAGGGAGAGTAACAAGGTACAGACCCTATGACAAGGCGGGGAGAGCGAGAGTAACAGAGGTACGGACCCTATGACATGCCGGGAAGAGTGAGAGTAACAATGGTATGGACCCTATGACAAGGCGGGGGAGAGTGAGAGTAGCAGAGGTGCGGACCCTATGACATACCGAACAAGAGTAACAGCTGTAGCATTACCTATCCGCAGCACAATCACTGTACTTAGCATTCCGTTGTGAAGAAAAATACACAGAACAATGCACAACATAATTTAAACACAAAGTAACATTAAAACTTTTTACACAAGGCCGTGCTCGGGCTAGCCAGCACACACACAAACAGCCAACGAACAGCCACTTGACTTTTGTCTCCTGTATCCTGAAATCCTGTATGAGGATTTCTTTCTTAAAGAATACAGCTAGCCAAATAAGAGTAGGTACTCAATAAGCACTCTGATGCGTCAGGCGTCAGGCGCGCTCTCACGATATTTGGCATAAATGCTCAGAATTTTGGGTTCTTAAAGAGAGAATACTCCATTAGTGATGATTCATATTTGGCATTTGAAAGGGAACCATCTGTTCTGTCTATCAGCATTATCCCAGAAATGCTACTATCACGTTCCTCAAGGTGAACAGAACTGCGCTCTTCTGTGGATAGAGATTGGGATAGATTCACTAAAGGCTTAAAAGCTTGTGCCTCTACCACTGAACACAGCAACGCATACAGACACAGAAATATATATTATTGAAATTAAATTAATCAAAATAACCTGAACAAAACTATTACCTTAATTGGTGTATTATTTTTGCCATGCCTATTTAAAGGTACAAATTCAAATTTGGACTGACCAGAGTGGATAGCATTTGCCACGGCAATGAAGTAACAGGGTTCCATTACACTGACGCACATTACTCGGATATTAATAATTAGCACCGTACTCGAGGCTGAAAAGGGGAGATAAAATCTGTGCAAGAGGAGAGCTGCTTTCTTGTGTTCTGCGTGATTAACCCAGGAAACAGGAAACAAGACACACGTGGTGTTTATGAGGAGTGTACTTTTTACTGAACACCCTGTCACTCACCTGATAAAACCGCCCTATTAGAGTCCAGAGGTGGCAGCTCCGGCTAGTGGAACTGGACATCCGTTTTGCCAAAACGTTAGTTATAACTAGTTAGTTAGTTAGAACTAGTTCGTTAGTTAGTTATTTAAGGATAAGCGCACACTATATATTAAGCGTATTTGACTCCACAGATTGTTTATACCGATCCTCAGAGTCTCTTGTCCTACAACAAGCGCAGCACCGGTCACAGGGTCCGTACCTCTGTTACGCTCACTCTCACCGCCTGGTCATAGGGTCCGTACCTCGCTAAGCCAGGAGCTACGGAGCACAGCGTTCACCTTCCTGGGATTTTGGACTCTTTACCTGCCATGAATTAGGCAGCATTAAAACGTGTAGACGTTCAGTCACTTTGAAAAAACCACCAGATGTCCACTACGAAATAGGGTCAGGGTTGCGTGGATGAATGTCTAAACCGCTGAGGAAGAAATGGCATGAAGCGGTGGATCCAACAGAGCCGTAATGGACAACACACGAATAACACAGTTCCAAGGGAAACAGAGTCAAAAGCTAATAAAAACCTGGGCCAATTATTCGATTTAATGAACCAATCAATGAGTCAAAGTCAATCTTACATTGCAGCAGAGGGCTTAACCAGGAAATCGAACACACAGCAATTACATTCCAAACCTACATCATTCTACATTTGAATTAGGTCCACATCGCAAAATTAGATCAGTTGATTAAATCAGCACAACTTTATTTAATTATCCCAATACACAAACACAGAGCCCGCTGTTTGCAACGGGATGCACAATTATCGACCCAATGCTCAAAGGAAAGTTCTGAAAGAGCATGTCTGACAGGGGTGCAGTGGAAAAGAGCAAAACAGCACGTGGTTCAATCCGAACAAAGAATTTGCTACAAAATACAACCTCTGAGGCAAAGCCCAGTGTGCTGACTGATTGCAATCAACACAACAGTCTTGCCGAATGAGGGTGACAAGAATTCAATGTAATACAGTCCTTCGCCTAAAACTCTGACAGTTGACAAAGGCGTAAAAAACGAAGGCATCGCCCCTTAAACTGAGAGTTGGTTCTGAAAGCCCTGGGAAACGACCTGAAAGGGCAGATGTCACAGCCGGGGCAGAGGACAGCATGGAGACCCCGTGTTGGTCCAGGTTTCTTCTGCCAACTGGACCGAGCTGAAAGGGGAGCGAAACAGCTGCGGCGTGGTCGGCCTGTGCCAACGCGTGTCCTGACCCCCTCAGACGGCTATCCAGCCAGGTGGGCTGATGACTGTTTACACGCCAGCACCATCGGGCCTTACCCCCTGGCATGGGGAGATTAGTGAAGCCCTGCGGGAACTGGGACTCAAAGGCCATGGAGAATGACGTCCTCCTTTTCTCTGGGAGAACCATCCGTCGTTTCATAACAAAGTCTCGTTTCTCTGCCCCCTTAACCTCTTCTCTTGCATGTGCACCTTAGTGAACGTGGATCTTTAAGGACTTCTCAAAGGGATCTATCACGCCCATAGTCGCCAGGTTTAGGGAGCAAACAAACTATGCTTGTGCAGAGACAATAGCTCTGCAACAATGCTATTTTTAAGAGTGCTATATCAAAGATTGATGACTCGGTCGTGTCAGTCACTAAAGGGGGCCGCTTTCAGGCTTAAAGACGAAGAAGCTGTGCAGGGCAAACACTATCCGTGTATAGGATGCATGTACGACGCCACGTACGTTACCCGTGGTCAGGTTTCAGGTCTAACGCAGTCTGGTCGCCCACTCTCTGAGGTACACATTAGTGTCTTTGTTGTCTACCTGCTGCCGAGCATATTAAGACGCGTTTCAGAAGAACCGATTTGGAATAATCACCATGGGTGGGATCACTAGATGCTGTTATTGTTAGGACTTGGCTCCGGACATTTCATCAAAGTGTTCCCGTGACTCTTTCTCCCCTCTCCTCCGGAAGACTTTCGTTGCAAGTCTTGTGATAAACAACTCTGTTTAAAGAGAAAGCTTCCAACATAACTGACGATTTGAAGCAGTCAAAGGTTCTTTGAGAAGCCCGCAAACAGCATGAAACAAACAGAACATCTGATTGAACATAATAACGCTCAATTACTGATGTCATTGTGACTTGTCATAAGACGGAAACCAATTTAGTCTTCGTGGAGCTCGATTTTAAATGTAAGCGATTGATGAAGAGTAGAAATTCTTCATGCATTACTTTCCATTACTGAATCCAAGATAAATACACTCGGTGGCTTTAGCTAACACCGGGTCGGACCCTTTATCTACAAAATTCTGAAGGGTTCGGACACGTTCCACAGGCAAGTTGGTCCATGCTAACGTGACGGCATGGCGCAGCAGCTGCAAAACGGACAGAGGTACATTCAAGCTGCAAACAGCTCGTTACATCTCGTCCTATAGGCGCTCTATTGGCTAGTCTATTAGCCCACAGGAACAGACTCTGCAACAACTGTGAACACAAAACATGAGATATTGTCGATCGGTATCAATAGTATCCAAGCTCCTTTGATGTGTTAGCCTGGGGACCATGTGGCAGGCAGACGACAAGGACGCGCTGTTCAGTCGCGAGGCGCTGGCGCACGTTCCCACAGACGGCGCCCCACGTCTGGCACCTGAGCTTGGGATAACGGACGCGACTGTGCTTGAAGTGTGGCCATTCCAAATAAGACTTGAAAAGACCTGGGAAATCAGGAAGGAGAAAGGGAAACCGGTTTCCGTGTTCTGGAGAGAGGCTAACAATGGTACAAAGGAAAAATAAGTTATTTGCGCGGGTTTGTTTGATTTACTGTAGCTGGTTACGTTTGCGCCTAAAATTTCAAATAAATACGGTGAAATGGCGTTGTTGCTTCCTGTCGTTCATCCCAGTTGCAGACAGTTAAATGCTCTTTAAATTTAAAAAAAGAGTGAAGAGGAGAGGTCATCCCTCCCGGACCCAGTGAGACACGGAACGCCGCAGACAGCTAAATGCTCTTTAAATTAGACTGCATCTACTTTAGGGAGTCGTGGAACCATTACTTCTCCCTAGCGGAGTAATTTAGTTAAACCTGACTACAAAATAGAATGTTTCTTCTCACAAACTCCACTTCCTTTATCTGGTTTAGAACATGTGAATTTTTCAGCTTATGGATTTTACCATCCGGTCTATTGAGGTGTGAAGGAGTCTGGGTCACTGGTCATCTGTGAACACGTGTGTGAGATTCAGGGCACTCCAGTCTGGGTCAGGGTGTGTCTGTGAACACGCGTGTGAGATTCAGGGCACTGCAGTCTGGGTTATTGGGTGTCTGTGAACACGTGTATGAGGTTCAGGGCACCATCTCAGATTTGTTATGGCAATTGACATGCTAGGGGTCTCCAGCACATGCGTTCACAAAGACACATGAACGGCTTGTTGGCTGCAGATTCATACTCGGACTTGGAGAAGCCAAGGGGAACTGGCTGTCCAAACCACCCGAGTGGGGAGAAGTGAACTCAGCCAGGCCACAGAGAGACAGAGTGAAGGGGAGAAGTGAACTCAGCCAGGCCACAGAGAGA
>JAOYSI010010442.1:0-10359 GCA_025775065.1 Hiodon alosoides
GTCGCATTCAACCCATTCAACCCACGGCGGCTGACAGTTAAGTTGAGACAGACGTGCCTCTCCTCCAATCAGCGCTGACGCTATACTCTCCCGGTCACAACTGGCAAATTACACGATCCGCGAAACTCAGCTCATAGGGCTCACTCTGTGATTCGGGGAGAGCCTTTTACCAACGGAGCCACAAAGTGTCAGGTTTGACGTTTTTTTTGAAACGGTCTCCTTGACAACATTTTCTCTTTGTTCAGTTTAAAAAGTGGGTAGGAGTTGATAAAATACAGTGAGCTTTATATAACTTAGAATAATGAACAATAAAGCGATGTGTATGGATGTGCTGCAATGGAACCCTTTGTTCTTAGACGCGTTCCCTCAAACATTACTTTCTCTATGAGGAATATTATCACAAATATTTGTGCAGCCATATAGCCTTCTGATACAGAAATTGAAGCCAGAGACAGAAAAGATAATACATTTGGATGCAAATGACCCTTGCCATTTTGGATCATACGCCAGGTGCAGGTGTAATTATGACTTCAAAAGCCTCTGTCGCACACAGAGTTTTTATCTAAATTGTTTTCTCCTTTATCATTTCCTTATTTTTTTTTCCTTTTGATTCGAGACACTCCCAGCAGCAGCCATTGGCCTTTAATGCTTCTCTTACCAGCCAAAAATGGTCCTTCCCACTCAGCCCTGCACTTTGCCACACAGTATACCTCACAGATTCAATTTACTTGGCCATCTCCACATTTCACTGAATGGCCTATTGCACTCATTCAGTCTCCCGTACCAGTGCAATTGCTCTTCTTTACTGTGCTGTTCACACAGACCCTTGGACAGCCCCCCGTATTTACGGCAGCATATGAGTTAGTCATTTGTCACAATATATTTCATACATCACACTGACATGGTGCTATACATTCAGCTGAAAGCCAAATAACATAAAATAAAAGGCCTTGAAACCCAGTTATATTGTTTCAACATAGCAGTAATTTCGCTATTTAACCTTTTGGATAGAGTTTTATCTGAGCAGATGTTTTTTATAGCCCCACATAATGGCTTAAAATGTGGTTTAGGCTATTAGCCAGAACTCGTAACAGCTAGCTGAGATATGCTGGGATACTAGCTGAGAGGTAGTAAGCTGCAAAGTCCACACCACTGAGCAGTCTTTTCATTGTTACCAGTGGTATTTTCTGGGCCGTAATGATTTCAAACATGCATCAGTTCAGTGACCGACCCTTTAATACAGAAGTTGTTCAATAAATCTAATTGTGGATAGGATATATCTGCAGCTGTGTATTATTGATTTGCCAATCGAAAAGTTTAAATCGAATCAAAAGGCTTCCATATAGTGCCTATTTGCAAATCATCTAACACAACTATACGCGTTTATAAATATTTATAGTACAAGTAAATCGTACTATACGGGCATTTTCATTAAATGAAACACTGACTGCAGAAACATCTCATTTTAAAGACAAAATTTAAAGACAAGAGGTAATCATCTTCTGGACCAATCAACCTGTAGACACATTTCTTTTGGAGGCTATGCAGGAATACATAATTTCCTAATTATTACATAAAATGTAACAGAGGCTCTGAAGCTCTGTCACCATCCATTGGACTAACCGTGGGCCGATAAAACTCATTAAAACATTCATGCCTACTCTGCCTTTTTACTCACATTGACTTTGAAAATCAAATGATCACAATCATAGCCAAATTAAAAGGATTAGTGTTCTCTGGGGGATTACCTCAAAATGTAAACATTTGTTTCACCAACCATGCTCTCATGGTGCTAAAATGATTCTTCTCCCCAGACCACTGTACATCTCAGTTGGTTAGGAGGTGCCCCGATCCAGCCATGTACATAGCTTGGATCTAGACACCTTATCCGTCAGTTCACTGCATCTCCTAATGAATCATTTGTTTGAGTACAAGAGACACGCCAGATATTGGTTTTACATTGAGAAAGTCTACGGTCTGCCTGGTTATGGCAATGTGCATGTGTTGCCTTCAGAGGAGCTGGGACAGTGCTGGTGTAAGCGGTTCTCCATATGGTTTCCTAGGTGGAAATGGCAGAGGTGCATCAGTTTATCCAAGTAGATAAACGCTTTACTTGCACCTGGACTGAGAGCGGCATTAGCCAAGCACAGCTTTGCTGCAGATTCGACAGATAGCTTTGTCTGTGCAGGAGCATGAGGGAAGCCAGGTGGAACCACAATTACCGGCCATGTTGAGTGAAGAATGCGCTGCAACGGTGTTCGGCATTTTAAATTACAGAGCTGTTGATGGTTAACATATTGGCAGTAAACTACTGAATGACATTTAATTCACAACAAAGGTAATTCTTACAATGGCAAGCACAAGCAGCAACACAAAGTGGATTGAATTACGTTAGAAAGCATTTAGGGATTTAAGTCTGACGGCTAGACTACAGGATCAACGTCAAGCTTGATTTGAAATCATTTCTTGAGAGAGAAATTAGCATTCTCGAAATTTGGGAACTATGGGAATGATGTAGAGATGTTTGTTTCCATAGCATAGCATGCGGCTAAAATGTCAGATGTGCTGGAGGTTAGCCCTTCCTTTTAATACTGCCAATGCAATCCCTTTGAAAATTCATTAAAGTGTTTTGACCCCTGTGCCATCTGTGAAAGGCAGGGACAAGCACAGTCCAGAGAAGACGGAAAGGGAAAGAAAAGGCAACATTTTATGACTATATGGAGGACAAATGACCACATAAATTATTTTTCTACTTGCAAAAGACCACCAAGGAAAAGATGACTGACATAACCCAGATGCCTGCACCAAGGGCAAAAAAGATCATTCCAAAACTTGGCACAATGAGAGTCCCAAATATTTCTAATTTCATTTTATATCAGCCCATTTTCACTTTATTCAGCTGCATTAAAAATGCAGTAAAAAAAAATATATATATACTGTTTTCTGTCACTACTGAATAATAGCATTTCATGTTAGTAAAAAAAAAAAGGTAATCTTGTCACTATTAAGACTCCTAATTGTTTTGCAAAAATAAGTACTGACTACTACGTTTCGTAGCTCCAATTCTGGGAAACCACTGCATGTGGAATGTCTTTCACTTATAATTTGTTTAAATTCAATTGGATTGAAACGCACATTACTCATTTGTTTAAAATATATGCATTAAAACTATTAAAACACTTCTATTTTCCAGCTCCATTCACAGAATCTCTATAGTCAAATCTAGTGCTCAGTTAAGAACCCAGTCAACTCTAATCAAATAAGAGCCCAGATTAAATGAAAACCTGCATACGATTGAGACCTGAGGAATTGTGACCTTGGGTTGAGTAACACTGGCCTGTATGTTCAGTTATATTACTACTGAAACCTTAAATTCCAAATGAACGCCCAGAAATACTATGGCTTCCAAATAATATGTTCATCTACATTTTCACTCCTCATTAGGGCGATAACACTCAAAGGTCATGGTCAAGTGAAACGTATCAGTCTTTGAAAATCATGTTGGGCTGAATGTGGGATGTCTGAAACCTCGATTTGCTGTAGCAATAGGCATTACCCTATCCACCCTATGGCCCCCCGGTGTCGACCATCAACTTCAGGCATGTACGAATCTTTCAAACGGGCGATTATGGAGGCACTGTAGTCACTCCCAACTCCTACTTAATTAATAATGCACCGTCATTATTGCTATGTTCACATTGGCCTGGCAATACATTATGTATTAAAGAGATCTCCCCCGGTTCCTGATCTCTATGGTAGGGTTTAATGTAGGCTGACGACATCTGGTCCTGCTCTTCATGACACTCATCAACACCTCTGTGCAATTAAAATTCTTCTCAGCGGCTTTTGATCTGTTAACTATCTCATTTACATGACTCTCTTCGCACCAGATTTTCATTAGGACGTGTTAGCGGCAGTGGCGGAAGCCTGACTGAGATGCAGGGAGGATGCCTGTGACCTAATGCTCAAAGTCAAAGGGATAACGCGTTCCCGTGCTTGCGGGACACACCGACAGGCCAGCCCTGTTCTCCCCGGCAGGTGCGGATGGTTCCCCCACTCCATCAGTCCCGTGGACGTACACAAGAGGGAGGGGTGTAGTCTTGGTGTGTAGCGGAAAGTTCTTGCCAGGGTTCAGTGCTTTGACAGAGCGCTTGGACTGGGCTGCGTTTTAAAAACACCCTGATGGAGGCAGGGAAGAGGGAGGAAAGTCTTTGTAGGTGGTTCAATCAAATTGATGCCATCTGTTTTTCTTTATTCTTCCACATGACAGCAGATGATCTCCCACAATATATAACTGCGGGCAAGATGCTGCCAGTCCGCTTTGAGCAGTGTTTCTCTTCAGATCTGCGCCCTGTCACTGCTGCTGAGCTGTGTTCTCCTGTGGGTATTTAACCAGTGGTACCCTTCAGCTTAAACATTCACAAAGTTATTACTGACTAATGTGGTAATAGAGCAGTAAGCGGCGACCTGCCACGGCGGACTTCCTCAGGAAGAGGATACCGATTCTGACCACCAGAACGTCTCAGAGAGTGAGATGTTCCACTGTGAGACTCGCCTTGCTTGCCTCGCCCAGTCTTTAGCTAGGGAACCAGTGGATGCAGTGCATTGTGGTCCTAATAAGATGTCTGACGTGTGTCCAGGGTGCGATTTAGACACGGGTCTTCTGCATTCTAGCAATCAAAATTCTTGCAGAAGGTTAGCATGAAGTCTCTTTGGTTTCATAGCACAGATAAACTCAATAAACAAGAGACATGGATTGCGTTGGACTTGGAGCCAGTATCCTACATGTCCCAGCAATGCTACATGTCTGCATTTAACTCACCCTGGATAATGAGCCGTGTAATTCAGATAAAGAACGTAATCAGGTCAGAAGAATAGTTATTAATTGCACGTAATCCAGACAAATGCCTTGAAAAAACTAGTGTCTGTTTACACTGACTCTTCTCATGTGAAACACAATTATACCTTATGGCCCACAAGGCTGTTCCCATTAGCCAGTCCGCGTTACTCAGTGTAAACAAGCTTTCCTTGATGCTGAGGTAATGATCCTCATTGTTGTTTTTAATACTCTTAGTATTTCATTTCCTTTTTAAACACCGCAATGAGGTAATGAATGTGTCCCTGCGGACGGTCTTCTCAAGGGGCACGCGCTAATTGCACTCAAACAAATGATCCTTCCCCCAAAGAACAACACACGAATGCTCCATGCTGTTGGAGCGTTCATATTAAGTTACAGCAACACCTACTTGAAACCAAGATTTGAAATGAGTCGAACATGTTCCAATATGGCGGCTTTAAATTCAAGTCAAGAAAAAGGAAAAAAAAAAAACAATGTGAAGGCTGAATTGTAAATGTGAGCATTATATCCTTCAGGGCGAAAGTGGTTTGATTGTGAGGCTGAGGTGTCTGGGAATGCTCATTGTTGGTGTGAACATTGCATGCAGTTATTTAGTCTGAGTGGTACCGAAGTCTCCCAGATTAGACGCATTAAACCTGCGCACAATCATATTAAATCTATGAAGATCTATTAAGATGTGTCCCAGTATTTCACTCAGAATGTGGAAAGCATTCGGTCAGAAAGCAGTCTCAAACATTCAAGGCAAGTCAAAAGAAAATCCAAAAAAACGTCTTGCAATAAAGTCTCTGTAATCTCATGTTTTTATAATGTCATCATCTATTCTATTTTGCTCCTTTTTAAAAAAAAAAAATTCCAGGGATAAATGTAATCTAACTCTCATGAACTACTTATTTTCCATTAAAGCTTCTGAATAGTGTAATTTGATTATCAATGAATGTTGGACAACTGCCATTGTTCTATGATTCCGTGCCAATACTAAAAAACTCAATCTGCATACCACATAATTATGATTTTGTCAACGCAAAAATTATTATTCAGTGGAAGATATGTGGCTTTATGGCATTACATTTTAATAAATATGTCAGACACTAAAATAAAATAATTGTAACCTGTGCACTTAAGTGAATTATGAATAATCACAACAACAATAATAACAACATAATCATACTGATATTAGGAATATTAGGATGAATGAAAACGTTCACTGAATTATTTATATGCCAAGCATGTCTATAAATTCCAGTATCATACACACTGCTCAGTTTGTATTTAATAGGTTCTGGACCTACTTACAGTTATATTTTCACTAAGACAACTATGCTCTGGATATTGCTACAATTAGGGAATGCTGCCTATAAGAGGGGAAAGGGTGCTGATTTCACTGGTTGGTGCTCAGTATTCGATAGAGAGTCCCATCAAAGGAGATCGTGGCAGAGCTCCACACACAGGTTCAGAAGGCAGCCCAGTGGACCGTCAGGACTGAAAGAGTGTGCATGGAAGAGGGAGGATGAGAGGGGTATGACACACGGAGGACTTAACATCAGCGGAAAGGAAGAGAAAAGAAGACACGAAACGCAGCAACAAGCGGCACGTGGAACCAGAGAGCCATTCCAGTGGCCCGTTATTTATACCATCCTCCCTCGCTCATCATCTATTCCTCTGACGCCGCTACAAGGTGCACAAATCAATGCTGTAGTGTATCTTTCCTGTTCCGCTGCAAACGTCAACAATGAGCCCATTCCAGCGGATGGCTTTCAGTCCAGCTAAGCTGCACCCATACTACTGCGACTGCTTAGCGTCATATCTGGAGAAGCAAAAAGAAATGGCTGTCAATACATTGACTAAAGGAGGTAAATAATTTAAAGGATTGCACAGTGACACCATATTGACGTTTTCTCGGTGTTGACTTTCAACAGCCCCCCGTGTATCCCCAAAGGCCCCCTCTTTCATCCTAAATGGCCAGACTAGACACAGCTGTGGAACACTGACAGGACAAGCATTTTCAGCCATCTCCTGGGAAATGAAGGAAGATCTACCTAAATAGAATCACCTCTCGTTATGATTCATTAGATATTCCCATTAACACTGAATATATACTATTAAAAAAAAACAAAAACAAAGGTCAACTCTGCTTGTACAATATGAACCGACTGAGGCTGATCAGTCAAGCAAATCAAAAACCAAACAGAGACATTCTCCACCAATCAGCATTCATATGTAAGATATGTGAGGGAAGCTAAACGCATAACCCGTGGCTGTGTTCTTGTAATCACATACCGCTCCAGCATACCCCTGAATGCACCGCCAAGCGTAAAGCACCTTTTAAACGCTGTCAGTCACTAAAAATGTATGCATTAGCAGTGCGCCAGGCGACCCACACAGAATTACACGTTCTGTGCTTATTGGGAAACTTCATAAAGAACTGCCATTGTTGTAAATGTTCAAGCCGTGAGGGACATAGTTTAAAAAAAAATAACATGAACACGTTTTGTTAGCCTTGAAGGCACAGGCTTGTTCCTTATATTGCAGTGTAGCTCCTGTCTTGACAACATTAAGTCAAAACTTCTGGCCTTCATGAGTGTGTTGATTTAACGTGACTGTGCTAAAGTAGATTACGGTAATACCAGTCTGGTTGGGAGCTGTCTGCTGCAGAAAGCGGAAGGAACACCTGTCAAATTCACATTCACTGTCAGTCAGGACTTCCTTTCAATATATAATCAAAATATCATAAGTGATAGAGACTGCAGCGTTTTTTTTTTTTATTGTGTTCAGCATTTTATTACGTGAAAAAACATAGATTACAATCAACGATTTCAACGGTGACGAACGGTTATCCTTGTTCCTTTTTTTCACAAGTAACTTCCATGATAACTAACGTTTCCATGAAAGTGGTGACAAACTGCTGACGTTTGATGAAGGATGATAAATGCGAGGAGAGCAAACACATTTTAAAATCTCTTTCTACTGAGGTTTCGCACAAGTGACTATTCGAAAAAGCGAGAGAAGGTGACATGGTCTTGATAAAAAGAATCACATGATCTTGACGTCACCCAATCGGTATTGGGACATGCTGGACTCACAGGTTTTATGCTGCTGCAATCCGGATGATTGACTGAGAAACCTCTCCACCTGTGTCAGTTCTGGGTAGGGACATAACTCAGTTTTTCTTTATCTTTAACAACAAGGTAAAAATAATAAATGGGACAATCAAAACAAACATATCGGAGCGCTGGTTTCCCTTTGTCTAAGGGGCAGATCCAGACTACAACGGAATTTAGTAATAATAAAATGTATCTGGGCACGTTGTCACCAAATAAAAAATCTGAAGCGTGTTTAAAGCTGTTTGAATTTACCAAAATGTTTTTTTTTTTTCATTTTGAACCTAAAATAAATAGCCTCTCCATCAAATAACCAAAACCAAAAAAAAAAAAAAAACATTTATAATTTTAAAAATAGGCCAATGAGACTTAGGAAATGCTTATCTGCTGAGAAATAGATGTGGATGAGCCACCAGAGTTTCATGGAGACTTTGTACGTAAGATATTCATACATATCCGTCATCGCCAGCCCATGTTGCCAAAACAGGACGCACATATCCGTTTGAGTTTTATTGCCATGAATGTGTCTCTAAAAACGGAGTCTGGACTCAAGTCAGGAACAGAAACAGACGTAATCAGACTCGCCTAGGGTCTTTAATAAATGAGGTGGCTTTGCAAAGCTGAGAGACAGAGGATACATGAGTGCAAAGTACCCGTCACAATCTCTTTATTTAATTTTGCATAGCTGCAATGCCGGAATAGGAACACATAATGCAGAATACAGATGCTATAATTTTTTCCATCCGTTCTCCTGGTCAACTCTTGATGTTCGTATGAATTTGACAACTTTGACAACCCAGTTATTTTCCTTAGTTCACTACTTAAGCGTCTGGATCGCCATATGTTTTTAATTAGTGGCTGCTGTACCTGCCATTCACTTTTCATTAAAACTTAGGGCTCTTCACATCACTACTAGGGATTGAAAGAGCCACCGTTTTTTATGCGTTGGGCAATTATTTCACTTATTGTCGAGCAAAGGGAACTGTGTTGATCAATGAACATTGTGCAGATGTCACACTTCTCCCGTGTCACTAGAATACGTGCACGAACAACATCTGCGCCATGATTACACTTTGTTTAAATTAAATCTGAATAAAACACGGTACATTTTTAAACATATCAGCACAGAGTGTTCATAATCGAGTCATACATGGACTTCCTGGAGATTACTTTGTTCATCTCATTTTCCCAAAAGAGATGCTGCAATGATGGTCAGAGAAGACTTATTTTCATTTTTACGGTTGGCTTACTGCCTTATTTTATTAATGTACTTTGTGTGTTTATTCTACTGTGGCAAGCGCAGTAAAAAGCGAAGGGCTGAACATGGGAAACGGTCATTATCACTGCATGTCCTGTAAGGATATCAACTACCAGGGGAACAGCGTCTGTGTGTTTGCTCAGGTTGGGTATAAGTAAATATAGAGCAGGGATTGTTAGAGGATGAGACTTTCCTGTTGGGTGGGCTCAACACTGTGATAATGACAGGTGTAGACATCGTTTGTGTGTAAACTGAAGTTCTATGCTAGACGATAATCCCCTGCGGCCATTCCAAACTGTGTGCCTCACCAATGAATGTGCTGGTGACCTTAAAACATGTTTTATTCCTTTCAGCTCTAATTAAAATGTAACCTGCTCTGTAAGGACTAAGGAAACTGGAGAAATATGCTATCAAGTTTCCAATGGTACAATAAGATAAGAAAAGTACATCAGCATAGTAAACATGTTACCCAGATAAAGATTAAGATTCAGACAATTTGTTCACCATTTAAGTTATTGTATAAATTTGAACTCACTTCACTTACAGAAAATTGCAATATCTTAACAGCAATGATTTCCCCTATTCTCCAAACCTGTTAAACCAATCAAACTCTCGCTGCAGGGCAAACAATGTTGAAAATATCGGTTTGCAATACTGTGGATTACTTATTGCAAGACTGTACCTGACAATACATAGATGACAGTGTTTCCTACACAGCTGGTAGGTACACAAAAATACAACTACTCCTGTACACTGTATGCACGTTTAACATTTCAACAAATTAATTGGCTACTGTACCGTAATTGACTTCTCGCAAGCGACATACACTGTAAGATCACTTATTACTGCTAATTCCATCCTGGGGAAATTATATCAATAAGCCCATCACATTTTTTTTTTTTTTATGTACACCAATAATAAGACTATTACAAAATATATTTATAAATATATAATTATAAAGAGGTACTAGGTTCATTAAATAATGTTAAAAATACCTGCTTTTTAAATACCGGCAGTAATGGAGATATTGTTTTTGTGATATATTTCAAAAAGTAGGAAAAAAAAAAAGTTGAAATTGTATATTTTATAGAGAGATAAGTGCAGTATATCTAACATGTAATATTCTCTTAAATGGGCAGAACACG
>JAOYSI010010443.1:0-10359 GCA_025775065.1 Hiodon alosoides
ATAAATGTGTTTCGACAATCTCGGTTAATGTTTTTCTATAATATTATAAAAATCCCCCCCCCCCCCCCCATTTCTCTGCTTTTCAATTAGCCCTCTCCCTTTCTCCTTCTGCAGGCTAACTTCTAATGCTGAGCTGCATGAATTATGGAGAGGGAGCACATGCAGCGGGGTTCTGATCTATCAATAAAACATCAACAGGCCCACACTATGGCAGGAGTGCCAGTAACAGAAGGATGGGACTGAATAAGACTATGGCAGAATTTGTTACAGGTGCTCCCTTTTCTGTTTTTGTGCCCCTTTCCTGGTCTGAGCTCTGCCTAACTTGCTGGTATTTTCCTGATATTTCCCAAAGCAGCCTTTTCTTACTGGCAGTCGAGGGATGCTATATGAATGTTTGCACAATAAAGCATATAGAAGTAATTTGATCTAAAAAATAAAAATAATATAAAATAAAATGTCTTTCCCAGGTTTGTCATCACAGTTAAACTTTTTGGGGACTATGAGCAAGTCTTTCAAGTTACATGAAAATGATATTTTAAAATTAAATTATGAAATAACAGAACCCATACTGAGGAAGACATCTGGTTTTGAAACACAAGGGCTCCCTGTAGAGTTCTCAGAGCCTTGATTTCAGCAGCCAAATAACAATCCTTGCTGCACAATTTTCATGGGTCCTTCATGCATATTTCTTTATAGTGCGAGTGGCACAAATTCAGAGATCATCGCTTGCTTTGCAGTCTCTGAAAGTTTTGATATTTGACATGAACGTTTTTGGACATAGTCTAAACCAATAAACTTTTTTAAAAATTGATCGCTTCTACAAAATATAAAGCAGGCATCCAGGCATTCAGTGACAGTTCGATTGAATGCTAGCATGGGCAAAACAAGTGACCTAAGTGACTTTGAGCATGATATGATCGTCGGTCCCAGAAGTGTTCTAGAAAGAACCGACAACAGTAGTGTACGTAACAGCATTTTGGAAGGCTCAACTCATCGGTCCTTGTCACGGGTGGGCTGTGACTGTACCGGGTTACACACCTGTCGGCTTAAAACAAGAAGAAGCGACTCCTTTGACATGCACTTAGCAACACTGACTGATGGGTAAATGGTAAAGTATTGTCTGGTCCAATTTGGTGTAAACGGCATGGGTCCATGGACCCATCCTGCCAGGTGTCAATGGTAGAGACTGGTAGCAGTGATGTAATGATTTCCTGGCACACAATAGGTCACCTTGATACCAGTTAACGTTTGAACGCTACAGCATATCTAAGCATTATTGCTATCCAGGTGCACCTCATCATGGCTACAGTTTACCATTTGTCAAATGAATGCTACCAGCAGGATTATGCACCATGTCACAAAGCACATATTGTCTCAGAATGGTTCCAAGAACATGACCGGAAGTGCAGTTGGCCTTCGCAGTCCCCGGACCTCAACCAGATAGAGCTGCTTTGTGATGAAATGGAACAGCTGTTAGCAGCATGAATGTTCCACCGTCCTGTCTGCAACAACTGTGTGATGCCGTCACATCAGCCCAGACCAACATCCCTGTGGCAAAGGGAGCTCTGACCCAGTACTAGATTAACCTAATAAACTGGCCACTGATACATACAGTATGTATTTTGGTTAAGAATTTGTAAGTGTGTGCAAATTAGATCTATGGTGGCGCACTTGAGAAGCCTTCTAAAGATAGGCAATTTTTCTCCTCTTAAAAACTTCTTGCTTTATAGCAATGACATTTGAACGTTCGAAAAGCAAAGAAACTGCTGGCATCCATGTTGAAGCTGCGTGGGAGGAAAAAGAGAACAAACAATCTGTATGAATTGTAGAAAAATTAAATCTTCTCGCTATTACACTGACCGGATCACTGACCACCAGATCACAGCACACACATACTTAATGGATTAGCCTACTCTGAAATATAGGTTTGGGTTTTTCTGTCTAATTTTTTTTTTTTTGTAATTTTATAATTTATGGAAATTATGATTTAGACAAATTAAATATTTTTTTAATGTCTTGTGGAGTTGTCCTTTCATTCACTGATTTCATTTTCCAGATACAATTCAGTATCGTGGGATATAGGGCGTGAGGCAGGCTATCCACAAGACGGGAAGCCGGTTTACACACTCATGCCCACATGGCTTGTTTTGCAGTTGCCCGTTCATCTAACTTGCAATTCTATGCACGTTGATAGGTAATTGGGAGCACCCGGGGTTAACCCACGCAAACACGGAGAGAACTCCGCAACCGGAAACCTGACGCTTTGGGGCACCAAAGCTAACCGCTGAAGCACCTTGCCTTTTATTCCCAGTGAATTCTGATCGAAATAATGGTTTATAAGACATAGTTATGTTCTTATGTCCAAAAGAGCTTTTTTTACGTACAGAATGCACAATGAGAGTGCATTTAGTATAGGCCATTGAATGGATGTCAACATATGTACGTATTATAGCAATTACTAATTTATTTTCGAAATTTATTGCAAATAAAGCGGTGTTTCAATAAGCCAAAATATGAAAACCTAGACCCCGTTTCATGTCCTATATCGACACAGCAGTTCATATTTGAAACCATGGATATTTGTATAAAATAAACAATCATTGACTAATAAGAGGACGTTTTATTTCGCAATATGTTCAGCGTTGACAGGTTGGGGTCAATATCGTTCAGACAGCCGCTCCCTGTCTATCCCTCCTCTCTCTGGTTTTCAGAGAAAGTGCCTTGGTGTGCCCTCTGACGTGAATTTTACAGTCACAGAGAAGGGTGGGAGGGATTACAGGGATGTAGAGGAGTAGGGGTGGGGAGAGAGCCCCCCCCCCCACCTTTTCTCCTCCTATCAGTCCGCACTGAGAAGCTTGTTCGGATGCTGCTTCCAACGTCAGGTCCACAGCGCAGAGCGAACAGGTTTTCGGCACAGAGCATGTAAATCCAAAATCTCCCATCACCCAGTAATGTTGCTGTTCTTTTCAATATATTTTAGAAATTAACAACAACAATCATATTAACCGAAACGCTTTAAACCTCGAATTACGTACAGTTATTGATGCAGTTATTTTAATACGGTGTCTCCATCACGCATTTTCTCTGCATAAGCTCAAATCTAGGCAACAACTGCACTATTTTATAATCTTAATTTTGATTAACCATAAAACAAACAAACAAACAAGAACCGATTATTGAAGACCTCTCACTGACGGCTCATCGTTTTGCCGCTGTTCTGTTGTTGATTTTATTTTTGTTTTAAAAACAAAAAAATTGGATTTTCCTTTTTTCCTTGCAACCCTGTTGACGTCCTTGGAGCATGGCCTGGTGAGTCGATGTATTTCATATTTATGCTTAACTGTAGCTACAATTTATATTATGATGGTGGTGCTTATTTTAACATTTTACGGGTATTTGCGTGCGTGTGGTTGTGAGGCTAAATGAAAAAATAAAAAGTGTTTTAGGAGCCTCAAAAATTATCTTAAATTTGATCTTTTATTTGGATTAGTGTTAGTGCAGTCAACCGCCTTCCACAACTGCATTGATGCAGAACTGGCGAATACGGGTAGTAATAAACATCATTATGATTTCGTTCAATGTCGTTAAAATAAATAAAGTGGCGCCACAATTAATTTACAAAGCAAGCATATTTTAACTCTTAAATTGCCTGGAATTTGAGGTCGTTATTTTAGGTACATTACTGTGATTACCTTTTTTGTAATATCAATAATTTACCGTCATATTTAGGCGTTTTAGTATTCATATACCGGGGTTCGCGTCATATTGCTGGGTATGTTGAGAAACAACCATTTATTTACTTACTTCATAAGGTGAATATTAAAATGAAATAAACTGTTTGAAATACACACGGGTAAAGTGGGTGCTTGTGTGTCTAGGGTATAAATCGTCTGTAACCGTCTGTTTACACGAAGAAACGGAAATGGTTGGGGCCAGGGATAGAGATGCAGTGTGAATGCGAGAACCGGTACCCATATCGGTAACCTTGCGAAGGGGGCATTGCGCCTGTTCAAGCTATTTTCAGTAGCGCACAGTCTCATCCTGACGTGTCTTAGTTACGCTGTAATCATCAATATCTTAGATATCAATAAAATATGAAAATTGCGCGTGTACCTGTGCGGCTTGTATGAAAGAGGGAGTTGATTTGTAGGCTGAACAAGTCTCATCTGAAGGTGACCAGTAAAGGTCATTTTATTTTGAACGCATAGATCAGGGACGTTAATTACACCTGAGGATATAATAAAACCGTAGCTATCTACACATTAATTAACCTTTCATTTATCAAGTAAATGGCTAAATAGTTAAACGTATATGCTGCAATGTAATGTTTTTTTTATAAATTTTTTTATCGGGACTAATTATTAGCCTACTTCTTTTTTTCAACCACAAGGTAGAGGCAGAGCTGCCTGCGTTTCGCATGGTCGGGCCTGACAGCAGTGTGTCTCGCTTCTGTTAACTCAATACTTGCTTAGGATTGGTCATTTTCATCGTCAAGCAAAGACCTTTATTCGGATTGGTTAATACCACTTTTAAAAGTGTACCCTACAGGGCGGTACAGGGGGTGTTTTTTGTTTGATAAACATGTTAAGAATTCGGTTTTTCAGCAAAGGCATTAGAAAGTTAAACTAATCGCAGAGAAACTAACTGCAGTATTTGAAGCAGAGACTAATGGCATTCCATTCAAAACTAATTAAATAGCCAATTGTTTAGTATGTCCCTGTGGGCTTGGCATGATGCGTACCTTTGATGTTTATATCGTTACTCTTTAAATAGCTGGCTAGGTTTTTGAGTTGTGAAATTGAGAAGGGCGTTTTGTTGCTAATTTGTGCAGTTTAACGGGAGCCACTTTACGGACTAGCCTATGATCTCGCTACTGAAATAGACGAAATGAAAGCGTTATGTTACCGTTATGTTACCAAAAAATGTTGTAATAACACATTTAACCTGCATGGTTAGCTATGTCTGCAATATTATTGAAAACAAACTGCATCCTTAACTGGACCAGATCCATGACAATCGTTACATTTTAGATGGATTTTAAACTCATTTGAGTCCATATGAAGTGTAGGTGTCCTAGTTACAGCTCTATGGCCCAGTTTATATAGCAGGTGCAGTAGTGAAAAGAGGTGACCCAATAAAAACATTTGTTATAGTATGACTGTAGTAAGGATTCCACTTTATGTAGTTCCTGGGACATTGATCTCAGAAACATTTTAAAATCAATATTGGAAAGGAACAGTTTTACTTAGTAAGGCAATTTTGTGTGCATGTGTTTTAAAAAAATCATGATAGTATAGATGGAGGTAGTGATGCCTTATTAATAAAGTATGTGCAATTTGCATGTATGTTAACAGATTGGTTCATTGTAGTTGTAGCAACATCTAAATATTCATATTCATATATATGCTCATATTATTTAGCTTAATAAACATGCAAAAATGTGTATGAATAAAGCATGTCTTTAAACCATGCAATAAGTGAATAACTAAAGAAGCTCCACCTAAAAGCAACTGATGCCTTCAAGTCTGCTCATTGTGCCTGAATGTTCTTAGACTCCATTTTCATGGGTAGCTAACTTTAGTCCCTATAGACTCCTACGCAAATGCAGCCCGTTCCATCCTTTAGAGAAGGACTGGTGTAATGAATAGAGGGCACTGCAGTAAGAGAAGGAGAGGGATAAATAGGACAAACTGCATTTTTTCTTCTTCAAATTAAATACTCAAAAGAAACCTAATGGATAGCCTTGAAAAATCAAAAGCTATAACTAGTTGAAAGAAACACAATGCCCACGCAATAAAATAAGCCCTTAGCTCCGCACCAACATTTGAAGGAATTCTACAGCAACACTCCCCCTGTATATGCGTATCTGGGGGTCTATGTCAATGCGTACAGAAGCTTACCTCTAGTGCTCCAAATTAATCAGCTCAGTAATGATTAACAAAACACTGGAGAGACACAATTGCTGGTGATAACACAATTAATCTGCCTCAATATTAATGAACTCTTTAAGAATAATTAAGTTATTAATCCAGGTAATATGCTTGAATATGTGTGTTCTCCTTGCTCTCCTCCAATATAGCCAAAAATCTACCGGAAATGTATCATCATAGTTATAGGGAATGGCATGATTTACATTTAAGTGCCTACAGTTATGTGTTAATGTATGCTTCTTATGGTGCATGTATGCATGTGCAATTCATGCATGCTGCTGCAGGTGGCGTAGTGGTGAAAATTCAGGTTTGTAAGTTCATATCCCAGGAGGGAAACCACTGCTGTAGCCTCGAGCAAGATACTTACCCAGAAATCACTTCCATTATATCCATTTATAAAAAGTATCTAATGAAAAATTTGCATCTATTTAAGTAACCTGAGACAAAGGTGTCAGCTTTTAGTGTGTGCAATTGTGTGCGCACACACACATGTATAAAAAGTGGGTGTTGCAGTGAGAATATATTTAGTCCAAAACCATTAAGGGGAATACTATGTAGTACAGCCTAGCACACACTAAGGAAGGATGGACTTCCACATGTTGTCTAAATTCTATTTTGATGAATAGAGCCAAGCAGGGTGGGAGAGTATAGATAATGAAGGGGTTAAAGAGGGAATGAAAGGAGGATGTGGCATTTGATTTTATTCCTGCATGTTCTACTAATGAAAGTCAATGTGCTCTAAAATGTGGGGTTACTTTGCTAGTTTTTTATGTTTAAGAAATGTTAACGCTGACAAATTCTTAGTAATTATTACTAATTGGGTCAAAATGATGAAAGGATAAATGTGTAGACATGTATCTCAGTAAAAATAAATAATTAATAGTAGTACTGTACTGGAAAACGAATGTCAGTTTCTTCGTTACTCCTTTTTAACTAACTTATTTTCACAATTCAAATAAATATTCCGCTGTTGTCATGACATTATTGCTCGCTTATCCTGAATTACTTTGTTTGCTCAATAAATACATTTTTTGTGAATTCTTCTGTCGACTCACAAACAAAATTGCTTTTTATTAACATCAGTGCCAGAGAAGGACGGAAGGACAGAAATTATGCATAAATAGTTTAATTTATTTGAAATGAATGACAAATTCATATTTCATTGGAATGACAATCAAACAAATTAAACCGAATGAAATATGCATAATGTGGTCTGAAAATGAAATTCTTGTCTTTATCCAGCAGAAAATTTACCAGAAATTTGTGGTTTTTAAGCTTTATTGGAAAGAAGTATGTTCCGACAAGTTATAGAACATCGGATTTATTTTAAATAAACTATGCATATGAACTGTGCATCATTTTAACAGTTATAAGAATAGTACAAATAGCCTGTAAGAATAGTCTCATTTATATTATAACATTTTAAAATTTGTTTCACTATCATTATGACAGTAGTGTCCGGGTTACGTGTATGCGAGTGCGTGTACAAAAATATTTGTCTTTTTGCCTGCATATCTCAATGGTGTAAGAATATGTACTACCTTTTATTTTACTATAAATTCTGGAAAATGTCAAGATCTGACATAAATGTTTTTGCTTTGGTTCACTGTTATGACAGATTTTGAATTATATTAATATAATATATTTGAGTTCACATGTGATGTATCATTGGTAGGTAGTCTTCTGCTGTTTCACTATTTGATATAATTGCCATTGAATGATGCAGAGGTACAGTTCAGGGGTCAGGCTTAATGACATCTCTTTTTATTTCTACTCGTAACAGAACATCAGTCGCCACAAGGTCCTCCAAATTTGAGCCAAGCCCTTAAGCTCTCTCCAAATCCAGGTGCTGACCCAGTTAGAAAATACTATCTACATATTAACTCTATTTCTTGCTTAAGCATAGTACAGCTTAAACTTCCATTTTATAGACGCTGAACTCATTTTGTTATTCTATTATTTCTCCACTACCCCTACACATCATTTCCTTCCTCCACAAAGATCGGTTACAGTCAGTCACTCTGCATGGGAGACCTGCCTTTGGCGGGAGTGCACCCAACGTCTCTAAAAACAGAATAGACAAACACACAGCCTATGATGTAACCTTCATTTCACACAAAGACCCCGACTATAGCTCTCCTATATGCTCACAAAGGCACAGACAGAACCTTAAGCCCAGCACATAGCAACACACTAGCCAAGCCTCTCTGTCTGATCACTATGCTTAGCATCATTGCAGAAAGAGCAAAAAGCTATGTATGTTACACCCTAAAGCGTGGCCTACTAGCAGTGGTGCGTTTAAAGCTGCACAGTAAAACAAATGGATGAAAACCCAGAGAGACAGGTATGCAAAGGGTGGGAATATTCCCAGTAAATTTCCACGGAAACTTTCGGGAATCTGTCATAGGTTGGAAGTTTTGGGATTTTTTATGTTTTTGTTTTCAATTACATGCAGACAATATAAATAGTAATGATTTTCATAGGTTCATTTATTGATTATGTAGTCTACCGAAAGCAAGGTGCATACAAAGCATTATGTCTACACAGATAACATTTTGCCTGTTAGCTGTTCTTTGTCATTTTTCTATATTATTTAATATAGGGCTAAGTAACTCAAGAGGACAGACATTGGTGGCTTTTCTCTCAAATCTCAAACGATTTGAAGTAGCTAAGGATGATACAAAACAGCTTGAAAGTGACTTTGAGGAAATGACAGCGGATAGTCCTTAGGTGATGACTGCCCTTGAGATACATCTCGGAAAATGTTTAGACAATCCGATATTGAACTAAACAAAGCTATTTATTTTAGCCAAGCCATTTTTAAGTTAAAAATCTTAAAGCTGATCTTTCTTTCTACAGAGCTGTTAGAAGCATATTTAGCATATTAGAATCATTTTTTATATCTTTTTTATTAATATTTTGGGGCCTAACTGGGTGGAAGTTGTGATAAAGTTTAAATTTTTCTTTAAAATATAATTTTTTGTAAACTTTTTTTATTCATAATTTTTTTTTTCTTCTTTACAACATGTTCTATTTATTCTCTATTGCCTTAGCAATGTCATTGGCACACAGATACAATATTCTAAACTTTCTTAAATGACAACTAAGGTAGAAATTCCCAAAAGTTCCATTTAAAATTATCAGTAAATTACCATGGCAAATTGCCGGAATTTTTTTTAAATCCTAGATACGGTGATTACAGCTCAAATGGGAAATGAACATAAAAACACAGTTAATCCTTTTGTCTCCTAATAAGTCTGCCGCAGACTTATTTTTTTGAGGTATCGTGTTAATCTTTGTGTCGATTTCATTCAGCTGCCTTAAAAGCCACATGTCCATAGGAAGGTCTGTCTCTGTCTCAGCATGGCCGCCTCGAGCCAGACAGCTGAGGAGCATGTCGGCTTGTCTCGGTTGCATAACTAGTACTCAGTCACACCAAACTGTGTTGTTTGAATATAAATCTTGCGTTAAGCGAACTATTTTAAATCTACAGGCAACATTTATACTGACACACAACATATTACAGGCAAATTTACATCAAACATTTTTAATAATATAGAATATCAACAAATAACACTAATTTACCTTTTTGCTTATGCCAGTTTAAACTGTATTATCTTATTGTTTTGTTACTTGCCACTGGGTTTTGTAGAGGTAATCAAAAAACTGAAAAAAAAAAAAAAATAGTAGGCCTAGATGAGAAAGACTAGAATTGATTCTTGTAGAAAAGGCAGTTGACCTAAACACATGGCCTGGCCTCGACTTGTTTAACTGCATATCTATATTGACGTGGCATTCAAAAAGCTCCTGGCACACAGGGAAAACTTCCAAGAGATAGACTTATCACAGACTGTATAAAATGTCTAACGTAAGTACAGGCAGTGCTCTCTTTCAATGTACATTCTCTATGTGGTTCTCCCCACAGGCAGCCACTTATAAAAGTAGCTCTCGTCATTGGACAAGGGTATTTGATAAAGTCATGTTATATAAGAACAGTGCAGTGAAATCCTAAGAGCTGATTCTGATAATCTCAATATTGAATAAAATAACAGGCATTGGTGTCCACAATTAACAAATCTGAGATATCTGCAGCACCATTACTGAAGGCTAGGTATGAGACGGCATATTAGACAGTGTATGTTTGGTTTTTGTGTTTGTTTTTGAGTATTTACTAACGTTTTGAACCTTTTAAATGTGGTCTCTAACCACATTTTTGAAACTTTCAATGAAATATATTTCATATGGTCCATCTGGGGGGAACTGAGACCTTCCCAGTGAGTGTGTGCTGTAGCTGTCAGCGCCTAAGACACATTACATAAGGCACACTGGAATTTACATAATGCCAGCCCTGATCACTCTCTCTCTCTCTCTCTCTCTCTCTCTCTCTCTCTCTCTCTCTCTCTCTCTCTCTCTCTCTCTCTCTCTCTCT
>JAOYSI010010444.1:7562-41205 GCA_025775065.1 Hiodon alosoides
AGCAAATAGAGGAGAACAAACTTAAAGAGGAGAGGATAAAGCAGTTCAGTGATGCCCACAATGAGCTAGAGAAAACCAATGCCTTATTGATGGAACAAACAGATGAGAACAAACTGAAGGAGGAGAGGATAAAGTTCAGTGATAACCACAAAGAGCTAGAGAAAACCAGTGCTTTATTGAGGGTACAAATAGAGGAGAACAAACTGAAGGAGGAGAGAATAAGACAATTAACCAATGCCCAAAGGGAGCTGGAAAAAGCCAATGCTTTATTGAAGGAGAAAATGCAAGGGAACAAATTAAAGGAGGAGAGGTTAAAAGAGCTAACAGAGGATGCAAAGGAACGTGCAGAAGCTGACCATAAAACTGCTCATATTGTTAGAAAAAAAACATATTCCAATCAATATGCATCTTGTAATGTATCTGCAAGCACAGATGTTGATGTAGAACAGCAGACTTTCTCCAACAAAGGAGTTTCTACTAATGAGAAGCTGCCATCTGCTGATTTGTTGTTCATCACATGCAGACAGAAGGATCTGGCAAATTCAATCACTCAGACAAAAGTGGTAGAAGCGCAAGACAAAGACATTTCTGCTAATGTCCTAACCTCAGTGAAATGTGTGGAAGCTATGGAGAGTGATAATCAAAAAGTACTTTGTAGCACAATCCAAGGTGGAACAGCTATAGAGGCAGCATCCGAGAGCTCAGTGGAAGCCGTGGATTTTGTTCCAGGCCATGTGGAGGGAGCAGGCTGCTTAGTGGAACTGAGGCAACATGGCCAGAAAGAGCAAGAGCAGGAACAGGAGTCTCAGCAACAAGGAGGAGATGAAAACCCAGCCACCCATGCAGTCATCGGCCAGTATGTGACAAGAATCCAGGGTCTCCTTAACGAACAGTGGGCCTGTCTAGGCAGTGGGAATCCAGAAGCCACCAGTACCCTGAAGCAGCCAGCCTCCAGGATCAGTTCTATCCAGACCCAACTAGTCAGCTCTCTAAATGCTCTCTCCTCTTTCTACTCATCACAAGGACAGAAAGGAGGGGCCACTCGAAAAGCAGGTACGTCAGACTCCATCATTCATGAGTAAGAGGCATTAAAATTTTGACATTACCAATCTGAAATATTTTTTTTCATAATGTTACGTTGCCTTTTGGTCTTCCACCCAGCGAGCATATGAGATGGATCAAACACATGCCCCAGTGTATTCTATGTTCTTTAAAACTAGCTGGCATTCTGTTTGCTCTAGAAAATGAAGTACAGACGACCGATTCCATTCCAGTGTGGAAACCACAATTCTACGACTGGTTTCCCAATGTACCACCACCTCAACAGACTGCACAGTTCATCTAAATTATAGTTTAATGCACAATACAATTTTATTAATGACAATAACCCTTCTTTGACGATTTGTTTAATTGTGCTTGCCGTAATTCACATAGTCAGTATGTGTGAGATTACCAAAAGCCAGAAGGAATTTTTTTTTATACCCTAGAATGTGTTCCCAGCACTGTCAACAAAATCCAGAACAGTCCTGTTGTAATTATATCCAGAACTGTAACATTTCTTCGCAGGCCTGTGTATTCTTCAACAAACACCGGCCATGTGTTTCTGAGCAAGCTGAAACTGCTTTAGCCAGACTCACTGAAGTAATTAGACAACACAAAAATTGTGGTAAACATCGTCATTCTTGCTGGCATTTTAAAAGCATTTGAAAAGAAACAATAAATGTGACGGCCATCACTATACAGTTAGAGATTCATTCTTTTGTAGTTACAGTGAATTTTTTGTTTTGTTTTACGACAGATATGTACGTTATCACTTTGACCCCTTTTTTTGTTGATTTTGAAAGGATTTTTTTCAACAGGTTTTTTATTTTACCTTCAGATCTGCTGACGTTTTCCTTTATGTCTTGAATATAACCTTATAACCAGAGTCTATGACTCATATTTATTGAGCTTTTTTTAGCAGTCAATCTTTAGTTAATTTTCCTGGAGAATTTTACCATTTGTATGATAAATACTGTGTTTGCTCTGATGCTTTAAACTGCTTCCCTGTTTATATAAAGCGATCGATTCTGTTGAAAAATGCTGCACTGACAACGCGCTTCAGGGAGATGAATCAAAACCCAAACGGAAATAACCCTACATGTATCAATTCATAATACATTTAGCTGATGCAACAGAATGTCAACGAAAATAGTTGGATGGAGTTCCATCTTTTCTTCTTGTATTACTCACTCTACCAAGAACATCACTTCGGTGGAATTGTGTAGGGCAGTGTGACTTAATTCTGGTCCTCGAGAGCTGCAGTGTCTGCGGGGTTTTGAGCTACCTCGCCTCTCTATAACCCAAACGACGACTTTCCAGGTGTAAACTCGATGCTGATTGAGAAGCAGACACTGGCTCTTCAGGACCAGGATTGGGTGCCATCGGTGCAGTGGAATCACAGATGGGCCCAAACGCAACATTCCCTTTCAGTGACTGCTTTTTTCTTTTTAGTCCTGAAATCCATAATGAAGAAAAACGACTGCCCAGACCGACTAGGGATTGGGGGAGCCAAGAAGAACCTCAAGTTTGTTGGCGTTAATGGAGGGTGAGATTAGTTTTTTTTGTTCCATTAGGATTGTTCACATCCAACAGGGGATTCTACCAGTTACCTACAGCAACGTCAGTCTGCATACGCCTTTGTCAGTAGGTAAATTGCCCCAGCCGACCCTGAACATCTCTGTATAATTGAACATGCTCCGTCTTTTGTCATGTGCCTCAGGTAAACAAGCAGCCTGAAAATGTGACTCCCTCCGAGTATGCAGTCTGATGTTTACACAAACAGAGTTAGACATGGAAACAAGACCCAGAACAATGCACTCTACTTAACAGGCAATTTTATTGGTTCTGCCGGTCAGCTGTATTTGCCTGTCCCTCAGCACTACAGCAATTGTCAGCAGTCCCTTTCCCCTTATTGGAGAATAACAGAGAGGCGGGTGGGGGTGACAGTGTTTGAGAGATCGAATGTACCACTACCCGTAGAGGGGTTTAAAGTGTCGGATTGCCTGGAGTCTTCGACCCACATCAGCTATATTGCTGAAATGAACGTACAACTGTCCTAACAACTAATCACTGAGGTTTGGGAAGTGCTGATAAAAAGAAATACAGCTTCTAAAACTGTAGCTTATTTATCATGCTACATTAAGGGCAACTATTATTTATTTATTAATTTCAATCCATGGCCTTAGTAGTATAATATGATTTTGTTGCGCTATTTCATGGTGTGCTGTGGCACATAAGAGTTCTAAGGCTCTCACAATGTAGACATTAATCGTGGGACATAGTAGTTTTATTCATTGCTTTTGGATTTCTTATGGCAAACCTCACATCAGAAATGTTGCCTTCTCGAACTCAAAAGATTTTCTTGTGTTTCAAAGACACAAAGCTGGATTATGGTTATCGTGGTTCAGGAAGCCAGAGCTGTTTTTCTTGCTCCTTCTCAAATACACTTCAGCTGCCTTCCACAAGTAATAAATTTAGCCTCGAGTACACAAAGCCTTCCTGCAAGTTTCAATCAGGTGCCCTTTTTACACATGGCTTCATTAACCGGTGTCCCTGTGGGATTCTAGGACTGCACATTCTATACGCACCCATGAAGAGCATCATTCTGCCTCACTATATTTAAAAAACAGTGTTTTTCTTATCCATTCATAATGCTCTTTAATCAACAGCAAGTAAATCGAATTTCATGCGTTTTTTTATTTTTTAATTGTGACCAGGTATGAGACAACATCCAGTGAGGAATCAAGTGGGGAGGACAACGTGGAGGAAGACAGTTCAGAACCTGATGAACCGGATAAAGCCTGCAGCCCTGTCCAAGAGGAGTCTACAGGGATAGAGGCCCAAAAGGTGGAGTCAGAAAGTGAGGAGACAGCCCCAAACGTCAGTGCGACTTCCCAGGAGGGGAGGTGAGACCAATGGACCCCAATGAAGGCCCCACCCTTTACACTGCACAACCAGGCACGGATCTTCCGTGGTTGCACGGGCGGGGGCACCCAACCCCCTTTGTGATCTCATTGGCCTCCATGTGTGCCCCCCCAATTTTCATTGGCTCTTAGTGATGTCAATCATTGTTCGCTTTGAATAATAATTTTTGGGTGGCCCCCCAATTTTACTTTTGTTCCCCCCTGTGCCCCCCACTTGAAAATAATCTGGATCTGCCCAGATCTGCACAACCAAGAGTGATGAATAGGTTTCACCTAAACAAGTTCTGAGTAAACTCAACAGCACTCCGGGTCCTTCCCATCCAATGGTAACTGAAACGAGATGGGCACAATTTGGGTCGGCAGTGGTGGGCATAAAAGACTGATATTCTAGTTTACCAAGCGTTGAGTCTGGTGCATAGCCATATCTGGTCTAGTCAACTTTAACAGTTCTACTGTGTCATATAGCTCCACATGTAATACGACTGCACTGTGGATCCTACAAAGAAAAAAAAGAAAATAACCCAACATTCCCACAACGTTTCAAAATTGTAGGAACAAGATGGAATTTCTACAACAGAAGCCTCTGGGTTTATTGTTCTGTGTCTGTGGAATACTGTGCTGAAAACATTTGAAAAGAGGCAGACCATGATTATAGATTACCATGTATAGATTCTCATTGTCAGTCCAGGAAACCAAACACTGTAATTTTGTTTGTATTTTTGAAATGGTTTGTGTGATTCTTGAACTTTGCAAAATACTGAAAAATTTACAGCATATCTATAATGATATGGAGTGAGTAAACTTGAACTTTACTTTCAGTGAAACTGTAGATGAAGACTTTATCGCCGCATGCCAGTTCCTTAAAGATCGCCTGGCAGAGGTGGCCTGCCCTGACGAAGAAATGGTAACATTATTTTTTTCTGAAACATCAATGTAATACAACAGCGCAAAAATGAAATTGAACTTACTAACAGGTCATTCAAAAGTGCTTTTCAAGTGGATGGATCATAACGATCTTATTTGTGCCTCAGTGAAGTGTAAATTGAAAGTGTAGAAAGAAAGAATGGACATTTTTCAGTGGTAGCTTGTTGCGGTGCAAGGGTGGAGTAGGTCTGTGTGCTGAAAGTGCTATGACTGCAGGCGGATTTTTCAATTGGAGGAGCTCCGGGCCACGCTCAGTGAGCAGCTTTTCCGTATGGCTCCCTCAGAGGCAGGTCCTGGCAGTCCTGTACCAGGAGTGGTTCCGTGTGTCCAGCCAGAAGGACTCGCTGGTGGACACGGTGACCCTGTACCTGAAAGAGGTGGCGGCCACCACTCCCACTCTCCTCCGCTTCATTGTCAACCTGGCTGACGGCAACGGCAACACGGCGCTGCACTACAGCGTGTCCCACTCCAACTTCTCCATCGTTAGACTACTCCTGGACACGGGTACGGGCCACCTTTCCACTGCGCCTCCCCTCTAGTGGAGAACCACGCGACCGATCCCTGCTCCTACTAATGATATTTATCCGTGTGCAATGATTGACGTGTGCTGGAGCTGTCGCGGTTTATGGGCGTGAGACATTTTTTAATTCTTTCAACGAGGAATTTTGTCATTGGGTCCGTGTGCTCTGCCTACAGGCCTGTGCGAAGTAGACCACCAGAACAAAGCCGGCTACACGGCCGTCATGCTCGCCTCTCTGACGGCGGCTGACACCCCGGAGGACATGGAGGTCGTGCTGCAGCTGCTCACGCAGGGAGACGTCAACGCCCGGGCCACCCAGGTATGACCTACTCTCTCGCATTCTGTAGACATGTCTCGTCCTGGCTTTAAAGCCAGTATATTTGACGTTACTGACATCACATTCCCCTAGTGGATTGCAGTGACAGTCAAGAAGCCTTTCCAAGCGAGCCCGTTTTGTCCAGTATACACCGGTAAAAGTCCCTCGTACCATTATTTCCGCGGTGAGCAGAGCAATTAACTCGCCCCTCATTCTCTCTTCCACCTCGCTCTCATCCTTCCTCTATTCCTTCTTATGGCCTGATTAAGAAATGATGCCCCCCACCCCTCCAAAAAAAAAAAAGTCCAGGGATATATACATTTTAAAGGACAAATTGCCTTACTAAATTTTTACATCTATGAGAATATTTTCTGTCACGGAAAACAATGTCATACAATGATAAAGTGCCAGTGTTTTTGACATAACATTAACAGAAACACCATGACAAAAAGTGTAATAATCCTTCATTCTAAAGTCTACAGCTCGTAACAAAGAATGCGTGACTGTGATGTTGACGGTTTTTAACTCACGAACTCTATCCATCTTATTTTAAAGTGCTTATGTTCTCATTGGACTCAATCTCATTAACAGAATGGTACGGACGGTTAACTCTGTAGAAGGGCTGCTTCTTTTGTTACGTGAATCCATTTTTCTTTCCTTAGCGTTAGTTTGTATAGGCATCTGTTAACCTTTTCACCATGCTTTGCTCATATCATAGCTGCAGAACAGCACCTTGCCTTCACTTTAAGTCCACCTTTAATCCACAGTTACCTTTCTACTAATTGTAATGGCTATTTTTCGGGAGATAATATTCACATGATATTATTGGTTAATTGGTTAATTCTTAAACAGTGAGTTTAACACCGAGCTGTTGACTTTCTCATCACAATCTGATTACAGCAACAAACAAAAAAAACCGTCAACACGTACATATTACCCCTGGCAGTCAGAGGCACCTGGCCACTTGCCACATTTGGTAATTCGGCTATGCCTCTCTTGTTCAGGCGGGACAGACCGCACTCATGCTTGCGGTGAGTCACGGTCGAACCACAATGGTGCGTCTCCTGCTGAGCTGCCAGGCAGACCTGAACGCTCAGGACCGCGACGGTTCCACAGCCCTAATGTGCGCCTGCGAGCACGGTCACCTCGAGATCGCCCGTCTCTTGCTGGAGAGGAGCGACTGCCACATCGGAATGACTGACAAAGTGAGACGCGCGTATACGAACACACCCTTCCTCACATCTACCAATCCACTGACGAAATAACACTGATTTTATGGGTGGATCACTGGATCAGAATATGCTTCATTAAGGATGAGCGAATCAGTCAGGAACCGTTTATCTTCAGATCGCTATTTAATCCAGATTCTAAAGTAAACTACTGAAATAGAAGAACAACCATTTGAATTGTACATTTTTGTGGTTGCGACAGTCTTCTCCGCTGTCAAAGTGACTTGAAATGTTGAGGAACATTCAATTTTAGTTTTCCCTTTCTTCACTGAAAACAGTATCAAATTTCACTACAGCATATGGTACAGTTTAGATTGTGCAAGCCTAAAAATTATGCGAGCGGGTACATTTCTCACTTTTTATCTTAATAGCTCCACCATCTGGGAAAAAAGGGAAAGTGCAGCACAAGACAGCATTTGAATAGTGTAAAAGGATAAGAAAGTGAAAATTCAGGAGACATCAGCTCCAGCCGTGGAGTCTTAAAGGATTGACTAAAAATACCATTTAAAAGCACAAATGTCTTTACAAAAGCTTACCAAGTATAACAGCAGGGTTGTGCTGGATTTGTGCACATGATTAATGACTTTCTTTGCGGTGAAACCTCTGGGTTGGATTTACTAATCCCTCTTAAAGGGAATTATTTCTTTTGAGCAGCTATGAATGAATTGTGTTGGATTGGATCAGGCCCTCGCTGAGTTGCTCTCTCATGGGATGACAGAGTAAAATAAATTGCGGAATCGTGGTGATCTGGCCCATGAATTTGACTGACAAGACCCTCTTTAAATAACCTTTAATCCACAGTCAAATATCATCAGAGATTCCCACTCTCCCCACAAGTTGGTTTTGTCGTGCTCTTTCTCTCTCCTCCAGGAAGGCCATAGTGCTCTCTCTAAGGCTACGAATGCTTCCCACATGGAGATTGTTGACCTTCTCAAGGCCCACGCAGAGGCAGGGGTCTCTGATACTGTCAGGCCCCTTTGAACCAACAACTCCTTTCAAGCCCGAAGACGCTAAAAGCTACAGTTACCAGGTGACCACTTTTAAAGGGACTAATGATAAAAGATACTCCTGTGCATCACCACAACACAGGAGGAGCTGGGTGGGCCCCATCATCCTACTGTGAGACTGGGCATGCCCTCTACGTTGCCATGGTTCCTTCTTTCCATGAGAATGAATTCAAGCTATTTTTTAAGGTCCTCTACGTTACTACAGTTGACATCATTCTACAGCATTTATTATTAGGTTTCTCTCTTTTATACCTCTTTTTAAAGTTTGCAGTTATCCATCGATTTATGTTGCACATTGTTTTATATCTATAAATATTTTTCTCTGTAAGCACTAAACAACCAGAAAATGGACTCTTGTTTATGCTGTGGTCCAAAATGAAGGTTGTGTAGCAGAGGAGGCTAGAGGGCTCTGCCAGCTGTCCTCATTGGTGAGACTTTTGCAACGCTTCCGCACTAATCAGTTCCAAATCTAGCATGAACATTTTGAAGGATAACCAAACTTTCCTTTAGTCTTTACTGCTCGAAAAAGCAATTCAGTCCTCTTTCTGGTACAACAGTATTGCATAAATTAAATTATACTGATTCTTGAGGCTGTAAAAATAAACCTTACTGGGTCTTGACTGCATTCCGCACAGTATATGCACTTACTGATATTCTTCTTTGTGCCGTAATCTCTGCCTGCTCATTGTAATAATCAAAATATTGTTAGAAATGCACAACAAACCGTAACTGACCTTCCATTCCAGACGTCCTTGCTACTTTTTGTAAGTATAATGGGGTCTTGAACGTTCTTTAAAAAAAATAAATAAATAAATTGGCCTGCCTTACAATGCCAATAACCAGTCTGGGAGGAATTGCTTTGAAGGAATTGGGTGGACTTACCATCGTGCTGACCTGTGCTGCAGTTCCTCTGTTTGGCATGCATATGCTGCTCAAACATTGCTGTCAGGTTGTGATTTATAAGCAAAAGAATGTAGTTGAAGAAGACAAGCCAAGTCCCGATGTTGCAGAAATATTTCAAGTGAAAGAAAACCATGCGGTATGTTAATCCTGAAGAAAAAAAAAGAATTTTCACCACAGAGGCAATCATTTTTATGTCTGTGCAACTGTGAATCACAAGTGGACAGATGTCAATGGACAGATTTTATCAGGGTTGGGTCTCAATGCAACTGTGTGGAAGAATCATGTGAGAATTATAAATCGTGTACAGGTTATTGCAATAAATTAAGCAGTTTAAAAATATATATATATATTTATTTGATCTATAAATTTCAGAATAAGAAAAATAATATATTTAATACCATAGGTCAATGTTCCTTCAATTCTGTTGAGTGGCTATTGTGAAAGGGGATGTACCAGTTTTACCCCAGACAGTTTTTCATCCTGCATCTAGTCTGTAAAAGGTATTTGTACCAAAGTTGCCAAAAACTACTTTTAGATTAGACTGCAGAACAGACTGCAGTCTTTTCTAAAATTTTTATTGAACTTTGTTTTGTTTCTGGACAATATGGAAGTAAAAAGGCCTGGGCTATGTCTTTTGGATTATAACGGGATCCAAATGTAGAGTTTTGAGTGTGTATTATCCTCTAACTTTCTACCTGTACTGTGCCATTCAAATCAGCCCAAAATTGTGTAGCTGTGTGTCTGCTAAATGCTGCATTTGTATTAGCAATGGAGATTAAATCTTCACATTTTAAAACATTTGTTTAGGAATATTTTTGGTAATAATCACCATTCTATGCATCATCAATCAATAAAAGACATTTAACATTGTTTAGTAATTTGAAATGACTTTCTTAAAGGTTTTTTTTAAATTATGTACTATTCTAAAGAAGGGCAGACTACCCCAGCCACTTTTACAACTCTGACAGATTTTTATAATACACTTTAATATCATCACCATTCTGCAGGGACGATGGTGGAAATCCACCAATTCAATTAATCAAGGACATAAATCCACCCCTACAGTGAATGTACGGTTTGCTGCGGCTTTCAGGACGGACGTGTTGACGTGAACATGAAAAGTAGCGGGAGGTCTCCTTAAACTTCAAAATCAAGAGAGAAGATATTTTCTACCCATTTCTACGAAAAGATAAAACATGTTGTGATTATTGAACTGTACTGCACGTAAATAAATTTGAGAATTATGTGTAATTCCTAGCACATGCGATGTGATTGATGCCTCTTGCTACACTAGCCGCATTTTCGGGAAACCTGCCACACTGTCATCCATCACTTTTCATCATGCCCGAGGGAAAAGATTCACCGATCACCCGCTGTACCCCCTGTGGGTTTTGCTGGGCATCGGTGCCTGATGCCTTATGTTCTGCCCTTACATATTTATCCGAGTCCTCCAAAAGACAGTTTTATCCTTGAGTCTCCAGCGTTGTAATATTAACTCGTTCTACAGGCACACGTCAGGAAAAGGGTTGTCATGCCAAGCATCTGTCAATCTGCAAACTACTTGTGTTTTAAAAAATAGAAAAATTTGTGTTTTAATTCCAATTTAAATATGCGATTAATCATATCATATTCATATGTGTTTATGAATGTGTGTGTGCGTAGACATACACAGACACTGGTAGTAGAAACAGTAATGTAAAGTCACTTGGAAAAGTGCTTGATACGGCCATTATGTGCAGTAGCTTGGAGTCTACCGGCGCTATTTTTCCCTCTACCCTGGCAAGCATCCCAGTCCTAGCCAATGAAAAGCATACCCATAGTTAATGCTGCCACCAGCATGCTTTACAGTAAGGATGGCGTTGTTTGCTCCAGAAATTTAGGCCAAATAAGTTACATTTTATGTTTAATTGTACCACATAAGTCCTTCACACACGTTTGATCAAATTCCAAACAGGATTTGCATGGGTTTTTGAGAAATAACTTCCTACTAGCAACTAGCCGTTCTGGCATGATTTGTGGAGTAGGCTACCTGAAATATTATTTACACTTGAAGAGGTTCTCCCATTTCTGCCATGGAATTGCGAGTATTCATCGGATTCTGGATAGTGCCATATACTGTCCACTTCTGAATGATGGAATTCTTCCAGGGATATTCAATGCTCTTTGATATTCAATGCTCTTTAATCTTTTGATACGCCTCACCTAATCCTTTCCAACTTAATTCCAGAGTTGTTGTGTAAGCGTCTTGGTCATCATGGTATCAGTATCATTGCTTTGAATTCACTACCTTTAAAAAGTGTTGAGAAGGTTGTGTTGGTAAAGGGTCGACAAATCAAATGTACATGTATCAAGATTTTGAGCTGACTCATTCACGCCCCTTCTATATAGGAGGTGCAGCTGTATTTCTCACTCTTGGTAGGTGAAACTTCTTTCAGGGAGAAGTGGATGCGTCTTCATCATGCTCATGCTGCACAGGTGTCTGATTGTATACCACCACCGTATTGTCGGTCCGGAAACGTACCTGCATCACCATAATCCCCATCAGGAAGGACTGCACACCAGGAAGATATGTGGTACCCCTGCCACTACCAGCCTCTATGCATTCCTTAAGTCACCCCAACCATAGCTTGGGCGGTCATGGTGGAGCAAGCATCCTATAGTTCTGCCATTATGAACCAGTTACCCGGATGAATTAATTGCGACAGCTGCTTTAGGGTTCAATAATTTGACCCACCTGAGACTAGGAATTGCTCTAAGACCATTGTCTTGTGTTGCATCAAAAAGGGCTCTGAACAAAACCCCCTGAATCTGCCGGAGAGCAGAAACACACACACACAATTCTGAAACTTATCCCTGACTATGGGACAGACTTATGGAAAAACCATAGAAAAATACATTGCCTCTACAGCCGTAAAGAACATGTTTTGGAACATAGAAATCAGAAGATAAACTGGCCCTATAAAGAAGTGACTGCTCAGGGCTGCTGCTTCAACTCCAGAGGAGCAGCCAGGTATCAATACAGTTCCCCCAACTGAGGCAAATACCCTCAGCTGAAGAAAACAGACTATTTGGTAACTCCCCAGTAGGCCTAAAAAAGTGGTGTGCCGCTGTTCTTTCGGACACACAGCATCCTCTGAAAGCAAAGCCAAACCATCTAGTACTGCTAGTGTTTGAATGGTGGAGCTTACAGGTGTGAAGTAGGCAAGGGCCATCTTAGCCGAGTCAGCAAGGCCCGTAGCCAGATTCTGCCATGGCATCAAGAGCTCACACCGCACCTATAATCCAGGTATACAGGAGGGACTGTGAAAGCCAGGCTGGTCGCCACTTACAGATCTGCTGCCTCTGATTTTACGAACAAGGCTCCTCCTTCCGCTTGCCAAAATCGCTTGAGGCGGGCAGAGACACCAGGTAATACAGAGAGTGGCGAGGGGAAAGGGTTCTTCTCTTGCCTCGCCGATGATGTTGATCTCCTTGTCTGTTGGGGTGGATAATCTGGTAATAAGCGAGGACAATTTCTGGAGGTGTTCCTACCCGAGGTCTGTCCTTAGACCATAAGAGAGGCTCCAATCAGAGACTGCGCTTGCCCAGTTTAGACTCCTCTTCTTGAAACGAGCACAGTGGTGCAACCCATCCAGATTTGCAGAACAACTTTTCCACCATAATGCCCCTTAGCGGAGAATAAGCATCTCTAAAAATGCTCTTTTTTGTTGTTCTTTATTGCGAGACAATTCCAAAAATGCGGCGAGGTTCGATCGACAGACATCAACGAGGTCGGCGTTGATGGACCGTCAAAAGTCTCTACATCAACATTCTTCAAGGATTCGATTCAACGCCGACAGCCACTTGGAGTGCGCCGACGAACGTCGATTAACATTAACGTGACGTGGTGAAGTGCGCCGGCGATTTCTCGTGACGGCACACAGACCGAACAAGTTCGATCTACTCCGGCGTGTGACTACAAAAACCTACGCCGATACAGCCACCGCAGTGCTTCAGTATTGCACACCACAGCCCCAAAGCTTGTAAAACAAGCAGGCTATTCCAGCTGTTGCAGAAACAGGAACAGTCCAAACTAGTTCTAGCCAAAAGTTCAAAGCTAGTGATGCAACCGCAGCCACTAGCTTGTGCAACCTGCAGAGAAAAAGAAAACAGCACAGAAAACCCACAACAATCATATCAGAAAAAAAAAAAAACAGTAGAACAAATGACTTATCAAACTAGCTGTAACAGGACAGGTGAAGAGGGAACCGAATTGCTAGTCCCGGAAGCCTGCAGATGGCTATCTAACACACATAAAAGAAAAACAATCACAGTACTTATTACAAAAACAGACAGTGACTAGACAACCAGAGATGTTTCCTCACAAAATTACAATAAGGAGAGTATTGAAAGTTACCCAACTCAGCTCATTCGGAAGAAGAAAACGGGCAAATTTGATAAAATTGTGATTATATGACATCAAATGCTCTCGTAGGATTCGGTGTACCTGCTCAGAATTTAGGATTCTTAAAGAAGAACACACTTGTGATTATTCATATTTTGCATTTGAAATGCTGATAACTGGTTCAAACTAATTCTAAATTGTTTCCAGCATTATGCACCATAGTAGTTTTGCAAAATCAACAACGCCTCAAAACATAGCCAAAAGTCTCTTCCTTCAAATGAAAGTCGGGCTCATGCAATGAAATCGGCTCGTTTAAATAAACACAGCTAATGGAACCGAAAGGTTGGCTTGAAACAAGTTGGCCATTAAATAAGGGCTCCAGTTAAATATTTAGTACTAGCAAATTCAATTAGACAGACGTTTAAGTTGCATGCTGAGCTATTTTTGATATGAAGTTCAATGGTATGATCCAACAGTCAATTGTTTGATATTTGAGTGCGCTTGTTGAATTCTTGATACTTTCACCTCTAATACGTTACACGTGACATACTGAGCAATCATGGCTGTTCCCAGAAGATGGCACTGTTACCAAAGATAAGTGTCAGCTGTCGAGACACGATTCTGGATAAGCAACAATGTATTATGAACAAGAATGTATGCATTAGCTTGTCAGGTGACTAATGGCACTATTATGGGTAATAAAACAATTCCCCAGAACGAACCCGACCCTTTAATAATAACATTAAAGTGCACAGTAGTAATTAAAGTGCTTCTTCTCCCGGGAGGTTAAACTCTGTCCTGCTTGGGAATGTTGACACAAAAAAGTCTCAATTTTTTGCTTAAATGAAGAGATCTTCATTAATTTCATAGTTTACAAAGTGGACGCAGTCATGCTTTACCTGCTTTGAACCACAGTGGGTAATGCCTGAAGTGTTTTCTGAATGCTAAAGCCTCTACTCTATCCATGCAGGCACAGCATGGGTTATTATTTCCTAAGGGGAGACCCTAGAAGCCTTTCACGTTTAACCAGAAAAAGAAACGAGCAGCATGCAACGGTCCCCCTGGGCGCTCTTCTGCTTAGAAACCTCAGCCAGCAGCTTCAGGTTAGTGCTGATAGACAGACGGCAACAAAGCTCCCACCTGCACAGACTGCTCTTCCTAATGTTCCCCCAATGTATGAGGACAATGAGCTAAAACGACAAAGACATTCTGGGGTGGCGCGTTAACGGAAGGAGGGCAATGGTCCAGAGTGCATTGATAAAAAGACTGCGCCTCTAAATTTAAATTGAAATCGGTCAATGCGAGTGTGTACATTTCAAATGCCCATATGTTGCCAAGTCTCCACTGACTGACGCTGATACAGGGAGCCACCAAATGGCACTTTAATCCCCAACTCATTAGAATTGCAGATGACTCCCTTCCTGATGCCCGTGCCTCCTTGCATGCTGATGAAAGAAACAGTCCGAATCACACGGCGAGTTTGGGTTTAAAGAGCATTGAACTTTTCACTGATCGTATCATAGCAACTTCTCCCCCGATTAGCGTGCCCAGACTTCCCACTCTGCAACTGTAGGAAGCTCAATTTTAATAGGGAAAAAGAACAACATCCTTCATTTTGCCAACCCAAGCTGCTACAAAGCACTCAATCCCCTCTCTGTTGTTGTTGAGGAAGGTAACTTGAAAACAAATGGGCAATTAATCATTCACAGACAAGGGTGCCGACACGATTAGCTTGTTCCTCTGCCTTTAATCTAATTAGAACAATGAGTCTCGCAACCACCGGAGGCAGCAGCAGAGCTAGGGAGATGAATGTTGTTGACAGGTAGTGTAGGGGATTTGTTCCTGGAGACTTCCCCTTGACAGTTTCCCACATACACTCTTGGGAAGGGAGCGTCACTCTCAAAATATCAAGCAATACATCGGGGGAGTCATTTCTGAAGAGAAAAGTTTTCACCAGCGACAAACCAGTCTCAGAGACTCGCGTGTCTCCAGACAGATGCATCTAGGACCGGAGTCTGCTTTTAAATGGTCCCAGCTGAAAAACAGCACAACTGCAACTTTAGTTGCCCAAGTATTCCCGGCAATATACCGTATGATGCATCTTAAAAGCATTCCATGTCTTTCAGGCTTTTTTGTCTAGGTTATGCCTTTATGTTATTTCAGATTCTTCACAGTCAAATAGTTATTGTAAAAGAAGGAGCAGCCGTGTCTCGGCTAAGGACCTAAAACAGCAACCAGAAGGATGCATGTTCGAATCCCAACAAGGGAGCTCCACAGAAAAATTGCAAGCATCCCTGGATAAAAACACCTGCCAGGCCATGAGGTAATCCTAAACATAGCAACGTTCAAAGCAGATACAGGGCACAATGTCTAAAAACCAGGTAACTCTAGACCAGCAAACCCCATTCACACAGAGCCGCATTGCAAAGATTAGCATAACAAACTATTATATTAAATATAAAAAATGCTGTCACAGATGCTGTTACACTACAAGGATAAATGAACAACAGAAACAGATTATTTTTATATCAATATAGATATTTATGAACAGATTGATTTCATAGAAACAGGAGAGAGAGCGAGAGAGAGACCGTTTTGGCATACAGTACAGATATTCAATGTAAGTACAGAAGTTATAATTAGGTATAATTCCCCTCCCCATCCCCCACCCTCTGACACACAAACAAATATTGTAAAATATACATTGACACAAACAAGGCACCAATAAATTAAATGATAACCCCTCTTTAAAACAAACAAAATATATTAAACTGAACAATATGATACAGTATAATGAACCTATTTTCTGTAACGCTCGATAGTTAAAAAGCTAAACAGTTTTTTTTTGTTTTTTTTAATTTGCAGAAAAAAGAATGAAAACACTTTGGCAGATTATTAATTTGAGTTACAGTCAAGTAGTAAATAAATCCAGTGCTCTTGTGTACAAATAAATTCATATATGTTCTACACTCTTTCCTGGAGACTTATATACAGTTTTTACAGAAACGTTTAAAACATTATCAAAAGTTTTGCGGTACGAAAATGTATTTACACGTCATGATTCAAAACCATTTGACCGTGATAATCAGTCCCTCCTCTTTATCTCATTTACACAGTGCAGAAGGCATTTTGAAAAGTTTGTGCAACAAACGGCATACAAAGTCTTTCCAATATGGCTGTGGAATGAACATAACCCAGAAGAAATGACCCTGTCCCATGACCGACCTGCCCACTCCACCCACCCTCGCCACATTTACATTGTTGGGTACAAAAAAGGAGCCTGAAGTTTGATTTTCAAGTAATACACGTCAAGAAAATATAAAAGTGTTTGAAACGGGAAAAGGAAGGTCATTGTTCACAAGCCTAAGAGGACCAGAAAGAAAATAGACTGACTAATTCAAAAAGTTAGTACTGTTAGTGTACTGACAACAGGATGCTTTTTTACATTGGAAAACATGGTCCGTTTAGAATAAAACTCAATACTCAAAAGGGATTAAAACCTGGTCCATGTCTCTTTTACCCTCCCATTACTTGAGCGCAAGACATGGGAAAGACAGCCCTTTCAAAAGTATTAATGCCAACAAAAATGAAAGCATTCTGAGGAGTGCTAGAGTTAATCACTATGCAGGATGGTGAAGTGATCCAAGCTACCATCCTGTCTACAGTATGGGTTTTGGTATAAGTTCTCACAAATCGGCGAAGTACCATAAGAGTCTTCGGTTACTGAATTTCTGACTTCCATCTCTAATACGCGCCTTATCTTGTGAGAGAACTACTATTGTTCCGTGTTTTTACGACAAATTGGAAATTGCAAATTGCAGCAGCTGTTGATGAGAGACAGCCGCTCAAAGTGCTCTCTTAAGACCTCGCTTCATGTTCACACCACAGCGCTGACACTGGCACACTAGGTATTTTGTTGCCCATGATATGAGACTGACATTAAATAATCAGATCAGAAAATAAATGAAGGTGGATTCAACCCTCCCTTGTGGAGCGAGACCTTCCAGGCAAGGGAAAAGTCAGTGCCTCTGAAGAAAGACTGCTGACTGCCACAGAGGGTTCCTTGCAGACCAAGATAAAAAAAACCCCCCAAAAAACAGTTACAGCCAACGCTGCTGCTCACCAAAGCAGAGCAGCATTCCCCCCTCTTTCTCGGCATCAGACGCAGACAGTGGCTTTCCCAACGTGCCACACAGGGGACACGTTTCCAGCCTTAGGAACGACGGCTTCAGAGTCTCGGCAGGTTCAAAGCTCGCAGGCATGCTCGCTCGCTAGCGGAGGGCAGGCTTTTCGGGTGACAGATTGTCACGGCACCGCCAGCTGTTCCGCACTGCTGCACAACTGGGCCTAATGACAGTCCTGCTTTCACTTCAAGGGTGGAATAACGCGTAACTTAACCGACACTTCAGAAAGCAGCGCTACAAACAGGTAGATCCAGATGGACTGCCTTTAAACTCATGCAGATCCAAACATGAGAATTGTGAGTCGTCGTTGGGATTCGCTCATGCCAATTCAGGGATCCATGTTCGGTTTGCATCACAACACTGTCTGAGAGCCATGCCTTGTTCAATAGCTGAAATGCCCCTGTCAATCAGCTGCATAGAGATTCAGAACTCACACTGCTCACCTATGACAGCACTGGACAGTGTGTGTTCTTCATTTTGTGCGCATATATATATATATATATAAATATATACATATACGTATATATTCCATTCAGAAAAAGCATAAAGGCTGGTCTAAACTTTGGCAACCCGCTAATCACACTTTACATGTGATTAACTGTTTTTAATAGCGTTTTGTTTTCATGAGTAGAAGAAATAAGATGCTCGTAAAAAAAGAAAAAGAAAATGAAAGATAACCCTTTTAAAAATACAGTTACGTAAAGTGCAATTAGCAGGTTGCCAAAGTTTTGATTTGGTCCCAGCCTAAGATTGGTCAGAAAATAGGTTTACTTTAATTAGTTGCAGGTCACTGTGTACCATGAGAATGATTTAACAAATCTTACATGGACCTGTTGCTACAAACGGAACCAGTACTTCCTTATAAGCGCTTGTCTGCAGTGGACCTATAAACACTACACTACCAAACTGTCTAACAGCTACTTCTCAACTACCAAATACAGCAATTTATGAAATTTTCAATCATTACTTTCAGCAATAGAAAAGAAAAAAATATAACACACAGATAGAAATATATGTAAGGTATTTAAAAATACGAAGATGAAATTGTACAATCGTAAAAATAAATACTCTTTCGTCATTTTAACAAAACTACAATGTTGAGAAAATGTTATTGTAGAGTTCCTTTCCAACAGTGAATCACTTGAGGGCACAGGAACTGCCCGGCTTAAATTCCATGAAAGATCCTGTTCTCACATGTCAACATCCTTACCCACCTCCTACAAATCCCACAATCCAACAGGATACATTCAAGGCTGAAGCTGAACATAACTGTCAGGTAGTATGGATGGGATCAAATCTGAAACTTTATTTCTGGAAGAATCAGTACACCTTACTGTGCTCAGTACAGAGCAAGAGTCCGCTTCAAACAAGATGTAAATGTGTTGAATAACCTTATTGCATCTGATCTTTTGCTTGTTCATCCTCAGTCAACCCTCTCTTTGAATAACCAAGGTCTCTAGTGCAGGCTTGCTATCGTAATGCAATCCATCTCGTATTTTAAAGGAACCTAACGTAATAAAAGCTAATTTGTTCTCCAAAGCCTCCAGTTTCCCCTTCTGCAATGTTCCCATTGACCACAGTTCTCTGCCAGGAAAAGGTACAGCATGTTTCATGGGCTGCCAGTGCAGTATGCCTACAGATGCTAGAGCAGGAGGATCAGGCCTTCCTGGACTTGAGACCTACCCTCTGCTCATTATCCAACTGCCATGTGCCCGTGACGTCTGTGGAGGGGATTACCCATAATCCCATCCTCCAGACTACCTCAAAATACGCTGCCGACAACAATAAAAGTAAATAACAACACAGCTGCCGATTCCAAAGTACATCAGGGTACACAAGGAACTGATTCCTGTATTTACATGTGCATTGATGAGCAATGAGGTTAGTCATCATAAAGCAGCTTCCTCTACTACTGACCGTAGGGATCAGGGATCTTGGGAGTTGAAGTTGTAGTAGTAGTAGTAGTAGTAGTACTAATGGTGGTAATAATAGTAGTAGTAGTAGTAGTAGGATTAGCAGTAGTACCCTAAGTTAAAGTAAATAAATTAAAAAGATTTAGAGAAAAGGGTAGACTAACAAGTATAATTTAACAACACAAAAAGACACTACCCTTCAGTGGTTTGTGTGAGCAATCAGGCCTTGCCAGCTCACTCAGCACTTGAGTGCGGCTGGGTTCTAGTCTCCCCTGGAGACTGTGGTCACTGAGGAGGGAGGACAAGGTCGGGAACACAACGCGCTCCTCAGGGAAATCCGTCATCTTCCAGACGGAGGGCCACGCGCTGCAGGAAGCAGACAGAAGCGTGTTAAAACACAAGGCCGGGGATATACGGGGAGAGAGCGGAAGAAGCCAGAAAGAGGAGAGACGGGTCCGACAGGCAGGGGCAGGGCTCGGCGAAGAGCGCAAAAGGCCCTGTGGCAAGCGACGGCGGCTGCTGCTGCGGCTAATTCCGCCTGGTGGGTGTTTGGGTCAGGCTCTAAAGTGTTTGCGTGGCTCGTGCTAAAGCTAAGGCCGACCAGCCCTTTTCTCCGATTGTTTTCGACTCTGGAGAAGAGCCCTGTCCTCCCAGGTCGCGTTGCCACCTACGAGGGGTGGGGGGTCTACCCAGCCTGCCAACTCGGAGAGTGGCAGTAGAAAGGGTGCCCGACCAACCTTTACCGTGATGTGTGGTCCTCAGCATGGCCAGCAGCCATCCATTTCCCACTGCTCTGCCTGCTCCTCACTTAACTTAACCATGTCCTCAAAATCAGTATAACTGAACGCAGATATAAATACCCTAAATGCCCTCTTTACCATATAAATAAACCAATAAATAAACCAATATATAATACAAGATTGTCCAGTCATCTAAGGTGCTTGTTTTGTATTGTTCCATTAAGAAGTGATCCTAATTCAAGTAGCGAAGGGCGTGAGAACGGCCATGTTTCCAAAGCCTTTTAATATTTTTTTTTTTTTTTTTTTTTAAAGAAGCGTGTCACCATCGACTACCCTCATTCATAAAAAAGAGTTTAAAAAACGCAACTGATAAGCTATTGCAGGTAGAAAATGTCATGAAATAGAATGTCGCTAGGAAGGTGGCAGCAGTGGCGTGGCCCTCCCTCCGCATCACTCCCATCCCCTACCCCAACCACCGCCACTCCTGGGTTTCACTTAGTGCCGGGGTGCACAGGCTGACTGGAGTACCAGTGCATGCCTGGCTCGTGCATCCCGCCCCCTAGAGGCAGGGCGATGAAGGCCTGGCAGGTGCTGCCACTCACTGCGGGGTACACGTGGCCGATCTGCTCCGTCCGGTGGATGTGGATCTCGTCGTCCCCCTCCTCGGGTGTCTTGCGGTACACAGGGTTGTCGAAGTTCATGCTTTTGGTGTTCTTCCGACGCCAGTTGCGCCAGATGAGGCAGCCACCCGTGCAGAGCAGGCCCACGACCCCTGTGGCGACGATAGGAACTGCATGCATTTAACGCATAGGGGGCAAATACAGCGGGCGCGCTAACACAAGCAGCCCAGCACCGGTCACATGTTGCAGTCAAAAAGGACAGAGCAGCAGCACAGACGAGCGCCTGACAGAGCGGGCCCTCCGTGCAAAACAGAGAGACACGGGGGAGCGTTGTACATAGGAAACATTAACCTCACATGGCTTCACAGCACTGACAGGCTAACCCAATTGTCAAATTATTTGGCAAAGTGCTTCTTAATTACACTCCGATTGGAAGAAGGAAGCAGGCTAGACAGCGTTTTGTTTTACTCATATCGCTCTTGCTGTCGAGGAGTATTGACAAATGCTCCTCTCCCTAATTTCCCTTCTTTCTTTCTATTGAAACTCTTGATCAATACATTTACAATATATTTTTATATTTCTTATTATATATTTTCCATACTTATAATTAGTGTGCTCTATCTGTAAAATAAGAAACTTGTCTTATTCAACTGCATATATGTATCTCAGTATTCATGACAAATTGTTTGCAGAAAACGCACCCGTGACCTTGGACATAAAACGCCAGGGAATAGATATAGAATAGACGGCAGAACCAAACGCCACCACTAACGCACAGTAGACGGGAATAGTCCATTAAGATGCTGACCGCAGGACAGTCAGTGTCCAGTGTGCGCACCTCTGGAAAATGTCTCATCTGTGGCCAGCGCACATTCAGTAGGCATCAACACAGCATCTGATGGATCGACACTGTCGTGCAACCCAGACAGCTGCAGTGACACCTGGACGTCAGCTCTCGAAAGGTAAGGTAGCGGCTCCAGGTTGGAGACCTTTAACGTGATAATGGGTCTGCAAACCATTTCGTTTGGTTAGATTTGGTGTTTTTCACTCGTCCCAGTATAGACTGAGTGGGAATAACAGGCTACTATTTGACTTAAGGACCTCAATTAATGCAGCACTTTAAACAGAAATTTCCATGCTAAGTACACACAAAGTTCTCTTGAAGGTCTCATTGATCTTATTTAAAAATGCACACTTTTTTTATTTTAAGAATTAGAGGGTCACTTAACTGCTTGGAAGGTCTAGCTTCAGCACCGGTCACAAAAGCTGTAATTTTAAATCTCCCTCAATGAATTACTTTTGTTTAAATAAATGAAAATTACACTTATTTTCAAGAATAACCACTGACAAAAGTTGGAGAAATGTAAAAAGTTGCATTAATGATCTCGAACAGGGACACAGGGACAAAATGCGGCCTAGTAAACGATCAGGTTTCACATGCGAGAACCTATTCTAAACCTACCGACAGGAATGACGATGCCAAGCACTGCCACGGTGAGGTTGTTCCCCAGAAGGTAATGTCCACTCCCAGCTGAAAGACAGAGAGGGAGACTGATTACTAAGGAGGAAGTTAGCAACCGTCACAAAGAGCCCAGAATAGCGTTTCAATGTCACATTTGCGTATAGCTATTTTTCCTAGGCACTGTTGTTCTGAGCAATCTGCCTTAAAACTGCCTTCCGTCTTTGTTTTACGGATCATTCCTTACAAAGCGATCGTTTTGCCCCACCGCATTAATAAACCATGCTTTTGGTCTACAATTGGTTAAGGTGTTGAGTACAGACTGCAAATCATGAATACAATGACGTGTAGATTGGGCCGCAGCAACAGTTTTTCTCAAATCTCTCTTATTTTCATGAACAGGCCTTTATATAACTTTGTAAACCTATTTATACTGACTAACCATATGTATGCCCAGTTCATCAATTAGATCTGAACCAATATTAAAATTCTCTTGTTTATTTGGAAATTTGCAACATTTTGTTCTTAGACCTCGTAGACCACGGAAATGCACTAGAATATTAATTAATATGTGTGAGTTTGTTTTATACCATTTATTTTCCTATGAGACTTCCTAGAATTAATTAAACTTTAAATTAATTTATTTTAAAAACCAACGTCTAACCTCAAAAGAAAATAATATGGGAATATATATTTCAGTTCCCTTTTGGGCAGAATCATCACAAACTCAACTTTCTCTCCTCCAAATAACTTTTCACAAGCCTGTAGTAATTACACAGCAGGCAGCCCCCTACAACCCTGCATCATTTATCTCCACTGTAGTTTGCTTCTGTCTAAATAGATGTTTCAGTGGTTCCGTGATTCTGTTGTTTAATGACTCCACCGCCATAAATATTTAAATATCCTGCTCTTTGTTCTGTTCCCATCCTGCAAGTTCTGATACTGCAGTTCATAATCGTTTTGAATGATTTTGTGGGTTTGCAGTCATCAGCAACCCGCTCATTTATTTTTTCTAAGGTGCATTGTTGCAGACTAACGGCGCCCATCCACAGAACACACCACAGAGGCCTAATTTTAAAAACGGGACTAAAGGTTTTAAATCAAATTGGCAGAAACGGTATGCAAAAAAAAAAAAAGTCTATTCAAAATCTATTTATATCTGTACCTCTGCCACTGCCTTTCACATATCTGAACATAAGCCTCTAACATCGGTTTTTGGTGAGATGATGGAGCAGTAATGTCATTGGCTCCATCAGCACCGGTAGGCAGACAGGATGCATGGGAAGGGGGGGGATGTGGCACACATGTGTGCAACCCACATGTTAATCCCACGCTTTTGATTTATGGGGTGCGGTTAGCAACCTCGCTGACAGAGGGGTGGGACACTAATTGCAGGAGAGGAGGTGAAAGCAAAAACAAAGGGAAAACGGGAGGAGGGAATGTTCGTCAGATAAACCTGGCTGTTTCTCTATGGCAGACGGGTCTCTTATTTCATCAACTGAGCACCGAAGATCTGGGCCAGCCGATCGCTCCACTGTGAGCCATCATCTATCACTCCGAGTGATTTAAGCACCGCTCAGTGTATTTCTCAGAGAGCCTGCTTTTTATTTTAACAGATAATACGTATTTTAACAGATAATACGTACTATAATACGTATTATCATTTGTTAGAGAAGATAGATTTAGCATAGACTTAGGATAAGAGAATAGATTTAGGAGCACTTCCCTAAAACTTCTTGCAAGCTCTACCCTGCTTTGAATAGATGTTCGCACGTTCTGAAAATGCAGCTGCAATGCCGTTACTTCATCAGGACCGCGCACGCAGACACACAGGGAGAGGAGAGAGATACTTACAGCGGTGGGACAGGTTTCTGTTCTCCTTTGGGACGCTGTCGGGCCGGGCGGTGGGTACAGAGGGTGGTGCATCGCTGCTGAAAGGACGGCGAGTGACGGAGGAGGATGCCTGGGTATAGACAGCGGTGGTGGTGCTTGGAAAAGCAGGGGCAGAGGAGGTCCTAAGGAAAGAACTGGCCTGTGTGGTGGTGGTGGGTGGCTGAGTGGTTGTGGTGGTGGTGGTGGTGGTGCTTGGGGTAGTAGTAGTCTTGCGTTTGGTGGAGGTAGTTCTACGCACAGCTGTCGTGGGTTTGACAGTAGATGAAGCTGGAGAAAGAACAAAGCACATGCAATGAGGAAAGAAGATCCAACATACAAGTCAAACACAATAAAATAATTTGAGAACACCTTATTTTCCTGGTTGACCTGCACACTTCAAAGAGCATTTATTCAGATTGCAGGTTACAAACTTCAAACCTCATTTCATCCCACAACCATCGAATCGAGGAACATTCAGAACATAAACAGAAAAGAACAGCGTTTGTCAATCATTCTGGAAGAATAATACTAAATAATAACTTATAATGATCATATATACCATCAAGTGAGAGACACTGTATGCGTCTACACAGGACACCTCTGATGATTTTAGACTAATTTTAGAATCCTTTTCTGGGACAGTGCAAACACTGGGGACAGATTGCCTGTCTAGGCAGAGGGCGGACAGGGCCTGTCCACTCTCTCTGTTCGTCCTGACTCCAGGCAAATAACCCCTGTAGAGAAACTTCGCTTTCCATACATCACAGCCAGCCTGTAGGAAATTTCGAAAGGCCTGGATTAACTCTTCTGTATGTTGCGTCACTAATTACATTATTTGCTTATGAGTCTCATCCAGAAAACATTAGTAAATTACGATAATAGGCTTGAACCATTTAACGGCCGGGTAAGTAAGTTGGGGGGTAAACAGCCATGCGACGTTCTGATCCCCGGTCGAATTAACTAACGCGTGGGTAAACGGCTTGTGACTGCGCAACCTTCTGGTCACTAGACCATTCCACTATAACACTGGTGGAAAAACAATTCAACCGTCAACTTCACAATATCATCCTTGCGCCGCGCTCCAGAGTTCCCTGCAGGAACTTTTCAACGGCAAATGAGTGAGCCAAGTTAGCTGGGCCTGAGCAGAGTCTCTTCATCTCACCCCATAATACAGGCTAACCTCCACTGCCGACGTCCTCTATGTAACAAGGGGAGAACAGCTTAATTCGCTCAATTCCACTATATTTAGATATAGCCCTGATTTTGTTGTCCGAGTTGGACGCATTGTGCCTGGTGGTCAGCGGTACTGCATTAGGTTTTCAGTGCACTGCGGCAGAGTGTGATCCCGCAGCTGGTGCTATTCCTGGACCTGCAGAGGGCGGGTGGGAGGCGGTGGATCTGTACCTATGACACATTTCCGCATGTCAGGGCCCAGCTCCATCCCATCAGGGCAGGCGCAGGTGTACTTCGGGGAGTGGTCCGTGATCTGGGGTGCTTTCAGACACAGGTACTCGCAGCCCCCGTTGGGCACGCTCCCCAGATTGCAGCTGTCTGGAGCTGCCAGTGAACAAATGCAAGACATTCGAGCGCTGAATCAACCCGACATCTCATTCAGACCCCATTACAATGATCATCCCAGGTATGTCTTGCTACGGCATTTTGAACCAAGGATTCCAGGGACTACGACAGCATTAAAATGTCCTCAAACAGGTAGGTTAATGCCACCTATATACTAAAATCCAGAAAACCTGCAATACCTCCCCCCCTCTTTCAGATTTCTCACAATCTTGATATCTGACAATCTACAGAAGATGACTTGCCAGGAATGTGCCCCGGTTCTTTCATTGTACGTATTTATCTATTGCGTTTTTATTTTTCTAATAAACATTTGTCTTAAAAATATAGCAGATCCATTTAAAATCTTTTACCTAGAGATATCTGAGAACAGGGAAGTGGTGAGGTACCACATTTTTACAACTAGCATCTAGGTATTTGCGATTCTTCTCGAAATTCATGAATATGCCTAGCTGCATTATTTATCACTGCTATCATTTACTAAGAAGCTGGAATGATATCTATGACGGCTGGCCCTGGAGGATACAGGCCGCCGGGCTCACCTTTGGGCTGTCGGAGCTCGTGGAACACCACCACATCCAGCGGGTTATTCAAGTGCTCCGCCAGGGTGGCCACGTCGTGCCCCGTGAGACGACTGGCGCTGTAGATGGCTTCATTGTCCAGGTCGGTCCAGTAAACACGGTCCTGCAGGAAGAGGAGGGAGCCGCCTCGTTCAACAGACAGCTTACCCCGCTGATGAGAGGTAATGGAGCTGTAATAGAGCAGAGCTGGGAGCGGCTACGGAATCTGCAATCTCACAGGGCTTCTCTATTTGTTCTACCAGAAAGGCATAATTAAAGCTGCACTTCAGATCCATGTATTTCTCTGCCAACCGCCGGGACTAAAACCCATCGTAAATTTCAGCTCTAAAAAAAAACATCACCTCAATCTTCAAGACAATTTTGTGAGGCTCTCAAGCGATATCATAACAGTATGAGAGATGGACAACGATAGTTCTCCAGTTTCCCTGGCAACCCGAGATGTATAAGCACCCAAAAGACATGAAAAAATACAGATAAGTATTAATTTATGCTTCCTCCTCCTAAGAAAGAGTCAAATGAAGGCAGAGACATGTATTCATGCAAAAACCATCAATATCAATGGTCAAATCTACAACTGGTTCTTCGGTAACGGTACACCCTTACCCTAAAAGCATCATTATTGGAACAGTTACAGCTTAATCTGCACACAGCGAACATTAACATATTACCCACCCCGTCCACAACCACATCTGGCACTGAGAAATGCCTCTGTATGAACGAATAGTCAATTAAAATATTCCCTGACATCATCAAATATAAAAGCAGGGAACAGCTGAAAATGGACTCCTATCGTCCTGGCAGTGGTGAAATATAAATGCCAATTAGCTTAATGGCACCGTGGGGGAGTAGAGAAGAAATCGGCCATTAAGCTGCTAGACTGATGCAAAGCGCTCCTTATCAGCCCTGCACTCATGACCTATGAGCGGACATCTGACCCTCGCCACCCTTTAGCTGGATAGGGTGAAATATTCCATCACATTCATTACAGCCTCTTCGTATTGGTCCCCTATTCTGCACACATGGCTTGGGTTCCAAAACTATACCCTTGTAATCGAGGATGGCAATATTAAGCAGTCGTGGTTTGTAGACAAATATGAATTGCCATGCATGTCATTGATACGCAAAAATGATTTATATCTAAGGTGTGTCTAATTATACATACAAGTTGTGTTTTTACTATATATAGATATACACATATATATGTATGTAGAGTGTGTTGTAGAAAACCACCAAGAGAGAGAACGAAAACATAGGAATAATCAAGAAAACCACTCTGGTTCTGCAGCAGTGTTTTCCCTCCTCAGGCACAATCCCCAGCTAAACAAACCAGCAGCCTTTTATGCAGTGGCTGATTAACCCATTGCTTCCAGCTGTACCAATTACACAGCTGGGGATTATTGGCAATCAGCAGGCAGGCACTTATCTGGCTGGAAAGTCTTAAAGGGGCAGGGTCACACTGCCTCCCAGCTCACCGGTATGCCTCAATATTTATTACTAAAATGTATACAATATTGAAATATAAAAGTTCGCAACATAAAGCCTTTATGGTTATCAAAGAGGGAGAACAGTATGATTAGTTTTCCTTTCCTGGAGAAAATACATTCGTTGTCTAGAGGTGTTGACTGCACTCTCCTGAACAATCACACAACAGATTGAGCTCTCAGACTTTGGCAGTGGCTAAGCTGATGATGTGCCTGAAACATTTGATGTGAGGCCTAAGACTGTTCTCACGAGCACCTTTTAGTTTTGGGAATTCTCTGTAACAAGAAAAGCGTAATGCACCGGTGGTTCCCCGAAACAGAAATATTAAGCGTTACAAATGTGTTATTTTCCCTTAAGAGCTGAGGATTCTGAACAGATATGCCACGTAACGCAAGAGCGACTGGAGTCATGTGACTGCAATCTTATCAAATCTGGTGGCCACTGCAACGACCGCAAAGGGTGATGGTTGATCTATGTATTTCAGGCTACCACGGTTACGATTACCCAATGTTCCCTTTAAAATACGAAACATGAACCGTCATTAATGGGCAAACAGTCATTAATAAAGTTGCCTGTCCCCTTGTGGAATGACCCGTGACCTTCTACGACGGAGTCAGCTAGCAGAGCTGCCATGCCATCTGCAACGCCTCTATCAGCCACTAGGACAGCCACTGTTTGGACAGGGACTGGCACTGCCGTAAGTCCTCCATTAATCACAGATGTATGTAATCGTCCCTTCATTACAAATTCTAAGAATGTTGATAGGCAAACTATTCCAAATAATAAATATTTAAATAGAATTTTGTAGGTTTTAGGAACGTTGGAGCAGAAAAAAATAAGAACATTTATGTTTGTATACATCAGATTCTAACGTATAACTTTTATACTTTGCTTGCCATAGAGGTTCAGTGAATTTGAATCTGTTCAATGAAAGGCCACTGCATGGCAATCACAGGTAATAGCACAGGCTCTTAATATTTTTTTCAGAAATTGTTTTAGACCTGGAATCCTTCATTCATGAGCTACATATCATAGAAATACTGAATAATGTGTTTATTTTAATATGACACGGTGAGATTATTCCTAGATGCCCATGTATTTCAGAACGTATTGAATCTATCCAGGGTTGTGATTGCATCGCGAGTTCATTGTATCGTCTCATCCCAGTGAGTACATATATATCAAAAATCCTCAACGCAAACTAGAAAACAGAGGAACGAAAAAAGAAACACGAAGAAGCTATCTTTTCAACCCGCCCTAAAACCATCTTGTGCAGTGACACAAAAGCAACAAAGATTAAACACGGCCCAGTGTACTGCATTACAAAAAAAAAAAAAAAATTGATATTGCTTATATAATCCCTTGGGCTGTGAGGAGCAGTGTTCTTGCACCTGTGCTGAACCCTGATTTCCAGCAGTACAAAACTCTCGCCCCCGAAGCAGAGCATGGTAGCTCTCAGCACTTCGGTAGGCAAAACACATGCTATTCATTGCCTAGACAGTGGATAAATTTAAAACAAAGACAAAGCAACATTATTTCTTCCCAGCCACAGGCCCAGAGGGGCAGAAATGGGCCCATCAGCAACACTGTCAGAGCAGAGTCCATGATGTATGACTGGACTGGTGCTGTGCTGTGCGGCTGCGAGGGGGCATTCTGCTGCGGTCGTCTGAGTGTAAAAGCTTTTTAATTCGGTTTCTGTCGCAGCCCATGCGCTCCCCTTAAGGCTATTAATCTGTTGTTCTCTGTTACCGGCCACAGAGCGAAGCCTGCGTCCTCCCACTCCAGGATGTAGCCCCCGCCCCCCTTAGCCACATCCATTACCTCAAACACAGTCAGAGCAAACGGGTGGCCGAGCTGGTCGGAGGATGAGAGGAGAACCTTCCTGTTGGCCCCGTTCAGGTCGATGCTGGAGATGATGTGGAGTTTTGAGTCCACCCAGTAGAGTCTTCTGTTGGCCAAGTCTTTCAAAACAAAACGCAAGAGACTCTCTCTGGACAATGCAAGATGCAACTGACATGCACACTAGCGCCAAAACCAAAACCAGAATTTAAACGCATGTGTGTACGAGTGCTGTGTATATCCACATCCGGCTCCGCATTCCAGGCTGCTTTTACAACCACGACCGCTTCACAGATACAATCATGCATGGAGGACGAAGAAATCGAGAATATTGACATGGCCGCTTGTGCAATTCCATTAAGGTTTCCTAAAACTGATTTATGAGCAGCGCCCCCACCCCCCAACCGTCAATGATTTACAGTGCTGTTCACACTTTATTTCCAGGCTCGCCCTCCAGAGACACCCTTACCCAGAGTGATCCCGTTGGGCCACTCGATGCTCTCCGACACCAGGACCTGGCGGTCCACTCCGTTCATCCCCGCTTTTTCAATCTTGGCCTGGGCTCCCCAGTCAGACCAGTACATGAACCTGGAGGACACAAAACCTGACGTTAAAAGTGAATAACAGGCACTTAATTTTTACAGCTACCCAATTCCAGTCACAGGACATAAACGCTGGTTTAGAGGACAGGTATTAGCAGTCAAGGTAAAATGCACAAGACGCCTAGAGGGACAGAGTAGTGCATATAAATCACATTACAAGGAGACCTGTGCAGATTTGCATGTTTCATTTGCACGATTTACGTGTGTTTTTGTGGAAAGTAACAAGGATATACAAAATAAGGAAAGACAAAGGCGAAAGGTGTAATAGTGAGCAGTTCTGCAGCCAATCGTGCTCAGTGTGAGAGCAGAGTGAACTGCGTGCCAAGAGAACCCTTTGAAGCTGAGAATGACAGGTGTGCAGCTCTCGGGGGGTCAAAACTTCGACAAAGAAAGACAAGCCCCACGATGACTCCGGTGCAAAGAGCAGGGCTGAAGCTGTAAAGCTTTATCTGTTCCTCCAGTGAGTAGACACTCCGGCCACTGCCCCTCAACACCGCATCTCAAACCCTCATCCTGTGCTCAGCCCTAACTCCGCCACTGACCCTTCTCCCTATTCCCGCTCCATCGTCCTCCTGGTCATCTTGCCCCCCTCCCCGCCCCACCTAGTTACCCTTGTCTGGGGTCCACAGCAATGGCTCGCGGTTCGCTCAGTTCTGTGTCTATCAGCACCCTTCTCTTCTTGCCGTCGCCCGTGGCGACGGAGATGGTCTTGTCTCCAGAGTCGGTCCAGTAGAGGTTCTTGTGGACCCAGTCCATGGCCAGGCCCTCCGGGGAGTGCAAGGCGGAATCTATCAGGGTGATCTGCTGGGAGGAGTCGCTGGCCTTGTTGATGTAGGCACTGGAGACACGCAAACACACACACACACACACACACACACACACACACACACACACACACACACACACACACACACACACACACACAAAAGGGAAGTCAATTCATATCTCAGATACAGAGAGTCCATTACAGGAGGGAGAAGGCCCTTCTAAAGTAAAGGTCTGTATTTGTCTCATTACATCTGCCAATGATTGCCAGGAGCCTGTGACAGGGAAGCCATCCCTTTGCCGGCACTTGTCGCCCACGCTCTTGTTTACAATCCAGAGTGTAGTGATTTCACAGGAGCCAGCCATAATGAAAAAGTATTCAATAATCACATTAAAGCCAAAACAGAAACTTTTTCAGTGGAAGTCTTCCATCACACAGCCAGATGGTATACTACATTTTGAAGGTTTACTGAGTTCTATTATTAGGAAAACCAATTATTCAACCAAATTGAATGTATCTCTAAGTATATATCTAAGTTACAAAACATGAGGGTGGAGGTTATGAAAGTGGGACAGAAGACCACTGCTGTATCAATCTAGAGTTTCTCTGTATCTGTGAAAGGGATTAGGAATTGGATGAACCATTAAATCTCTGTACAAAGTAGATGGCAGGTTTAGATCAGGGGTCTGCCGGTTTTCAAGCAACCTCACAACTGGCACTGATTTACACATGGAAACATGGGGTGAGACCATTTATAATACACACAATTATCCCAATTAAATAATTATGTGATCAGTATCCAGCATACCCTGTGGACCATGAGGGTTTCAAAACTCCAGTACTAAAAACTTAAAATCGACGCTTGTTGGATTTAAATAAGAGGCAGCCCTGCTTGGGCATCTTTGCCGACAGATCAAAGAGAACCTATTGAATAAAACACCGTCTGGGTGCCAAGATCTGGCTACAGGGACACACAATGCCACGGCAGAAAAGCCTTTATTAGCATTGTTTTTTTAAGAAGTGGAAGAAGGAAAGCCGTTTAGTGGGGCTGAATGCCTCCTTCAATGATATGAGATTAAAATGACAATTCTGGCGCATAATTAGAATGAAAGTGAAGCGCTGTTCTCTTCAGGAACCCAAACACACTTGAGACACTGTGGCTGAGCGTGCACCTTTATAAAAACGAAAATAAACACAGAGCTAGTGTAAAAAGTGAAAAAGCCTTCTGGGAGGGCTGGGATATGTTCGAATGAGAAATGGGTACAATAACTCTGGGAGGTAAATTACCCAATGGGTGGCAAAACCGTTGCGATGAACTGCTGGATTTTGTCGAGACTGATTGTCTTGCCTAAGGAGATGGAGCGTGATGTTCTCACGCAGCTAGTAAAAAGCGGCCGAAGAACGGTGAAGGACAGGGCCTTCTACCACTGCCCTCTCCCAACCCTTCATCAGCCATAGAAGCGCTACAGGCCAACCTGTTCTCTCCACTTAGACCTGGGAGACGTCCCACAGTGCCGCTAGCTCGCGTCGCTCCCCGAGGGACTGCATTGCACTTGACGGCATGCGGAACCGCCTTTCATTTAACACATTGGAACTAATTTCGAGAACCAGGGTGGAGATGCGGCGGAGGGCTAGTGTCTCTCACGTGCTCTCAACATATTTAGGACTAAGAAATGTCAGCCTAAAACTTGCCTTTAAATGTAAACTATCTACATAAAAGTGCATTAACAACGCACTAATTTCATATAATTACATTTGTATTAACATAAAAAATAGTCCTAAAGCAGCAATAGTCTTGAGAGCTATAAGGAGGCGTCAGCACCTAACCTGATGGACAGAAACCCATGTGATGTGTTTCCACGGTGATACTTAAAGGGTCAGGGGTCGCTCCAGCCAGAAAAGGGAAGTACCTGTAGATTTTGCGATGAAAGAGGTCACACCAGTACATTTTATTGGTGGCAACATCTACGTCTAGAGCCACAGCGTTCTTCAGGGTGGGTACGACTTGGGTATAGTCCCTTCTGACCAGGTCAATGCGACGGATCTCGTGGCGGTTGGTGAACATCAGGTACGGACTCTTCCCTGTCAAACGACACAGATGAGAGAGTGGAATCAGTGTATACAGCAGGCAATCTCTACAAAAATGCAAATACATCAGGTAGGGAATCCTCCCTGTCAAAGAACACAAGTTAGAGAGGGGAATCGGTGTATACAGCAGGTTTTCTGCAGAACAATGCAAATACATCAGGTAGGGAATCCTCCCTGTCAAAGGACACAGGTGAGAGAGGGGAATCGGTGTATACAGCAGGCTTTCTGCAGAAACAATCCAAAACCATTTACCACTGCGTGGACAGCAGAACCAGATATGAATGATGAAAGACTTATAACCCTGCTGAAATTCTGAAAAGAACATTTACCATAAATGTCAGGAAATGTGTACGTGGTACTCCATCGTATGACTCCGCCTGCAATTTTGTTTCCTTATAAAAGGTAAATGTTGTTAAGGCATTTCGCAATAAGGCTAGTGAATGTTTAATATCGTTGTGTAATAAAACGTCAGTTGCCGCTGCCAATAATACTAGTAATTTGAAGCACAACTGTTTGTCTTCTGGTGACTGAATAATGAAAGTAGTAAAAACGTGTCCTCTGTGTTGTAAAATTCTAGTGAAATCCACCACACCTCTTCTCTGTTCAGGAAAACTTCTTTAAGATCGGGGGGGGGGGGGGGGGGGGGGGGGGGGGGGGGGGGGGGGGGGGGGGGG
>JAOYSI010010445.1:0-10358 GCA_025775065.1 Hiodon alosoides
TACCCGGCAGCCCCCGCGAGGGTGGCTAGAGTCCCTAGCAACGGGGAGACGCATTTCGCCATCCCCGTTACAGTATGATACTGCATACTGTATCTTTCCAGGTGTAATGGGATACAAGGATCCATGTAGAAACTATTGTTTTTCTTGTAATAACAAAAATTTCATATTAAATGTTTACCTTCTTTTGTATCATAATGTTAGACATTTTCTGACATTTGCAAATTATCAGAAATTCGCAGCATTATTAAAGCATTAATATTGAAATTAAAGCATTATATTGGAGGAGGTTGTATTCTTGAGTTTAGTTCTTTATTTCTTTCTGTGGGTCTTTCGGACTTGATTTGTATTCTTGTCGTAGACATTAGAATTATAGAACATTAGCATATAAAATAGAGATGCTGAAACAGAAGGTTGTGAAATGCCAGGGGTGAGGAGACGTAGCATCCTCTGGAAACAAAAGTTCTTATTGCGGGGGAAACGAAAAAGAGAGAATTGAGATTTTAGGAAGGCAAAGCTTGGATGTGACACACAGGCAGCACCCACCTGCCCTCCCTCCTTCTGTCAGGATTTTTTTTTTCCCTCTGCCAATGGAATGGAACTCGCTGTCACCCTGATCCAGGACGTCACCGGAGGGGCACCTTTATATAGCAGCTGTACATTTCCATTATAAAACCCAGCAGAGAGAACTGATGCAGGCCAAACAGACTCGTGTACTTTGAAAATGTGAATCCAACTGAAAAAACAGGAAGGCCCTTTCTACAACATTTTAAAATCCACTACATACTGTTTAGCCAATGTGTGCAGATGATTTATATATAAATAAAAAATAAACAAAACTCAGAAAAGGCTGGCTGCTGAACCCCGTTTATCTTATAAAAATTTAAGTGCTCAAACACTGTGCCATTGTGTTTGATTAGCAATTTTCAATTATCAGCATCATATTGCTGTTTACAGCAGGTTAAAGAATAAATCTAAATCAAAGACACTAGCCCTATGAGCTGAAGTTTGCTTGGTCAAATCCATATATATATATATATATAGATACATACATTAGCCGATTGTGACTGGTAGAGGCAAGGGGTGCCACACAATTGGCAAAGTGCCACAAGCAACAAGCATGTCCTGTGTACTGTGTTCCCCACAGACTGAAAAGCGATGGTTGGCTTGAAGGAGACTAGGATCGAAGGAGATTAGTTGTACTTCCTCTCCCTCCCTGTGTGCGGCGGGGGGAGTTGTGGCCACAAGCCAAGATGCCGAAAAAATATATAAAGCGGATCGATACCTAAAGTATTCTTTTATAATTAACGAGTACAAATTTCCAACAACAGAAAGCACAGGTTGGAGATAGATGCATCAGAGAGGATGCATAAAAGTAGATGTATGAAAGCAAAAATCATGAACTGTGTATAAAGTAGAAGAGAGCAAACATAATAAGGATCAATTAATACAAACACTGCAATAATGTGTATGTATGATCTTACAGATGAACAAAGAGAACAGGATGATGCAGAGTTCTCACAGGGCAGCGATTGTCTTGTAGATCATAAGGGCAGAGCTATTAAAGAGAGTTATTTGTCAAGGGACTCAAGGTGAAACCTTTGCAAATAAAAAAAAGAAGTAATCTATAGTTTTCTGTGATATAGGTCATTTATAACGTAATTATGCCATTTCAAAAGCCTTGCATGAACAAGGGAAACAGTGCTATACCAACACGATGAGGAGAATGTTTTTAGCCATTGAGTATTCATTATTTAAGCGGTTTTCTCTTATCATCAGTTAAGTTGAGTGATTCCCACTGACATACTGTGGTTAGAGTGGAAGTTGTTTGTTTGAATCTTATCACCCCAAACCACAGCCACATACCCTCATGTCATCATCAATAATTCAAGTTACCTAAAAAAATAAAACCCAACTTTCCAGAATTTTAAAACTTCAGTCTCTTTTGGATGGGTGCGCTGTAAGGGCACGCCTAGTCATCCTAAAACAGTAAGGGAATGGACGATTTCCCCCTGGCTGCAAATATTTTGATAAACACTGACAGGTGAATGGAGCCTATTCTGTGAACAACAGATACCAATGCATTTGTCCCAAATCTTTTCTGGTTATAAATGTTTTTCTGGCATGTACCATAAATGTGCTCATACTGAGTTAATATTCATGTATTTAGATATAAAAAAATGGAAAATTACAATAAACTAAATCATCCACAGGCAAAAATGTTAATCTTGAAAGGGTCCTTTTTGACCCTTGTTAGGATGATACATTCATTGCAAGTTGTTAAGTACGCGTACAGCAAGCAACTTTGCTATTTATGAAACACAAGTATATCACATGTCTTAGCCAGCTAACGCAAAATGCAGTGCCTTCCATTGATCGGTTTGCAAAATAATTTTACTCTAATGCACTCACGCGCAAGCACCCACCCGCACTCACACGCAAGCACCCACACACATTATCCCATTCAACGATCCCAATCTAGCTTTTTCAGTGTCGACTAGTTCAAGTTCTAAATTCTGTTCTGCTTAAAGTGTGCATGCTATTGACATTTTAAAATGTCAGTGTGAAAGGCTGCACCCAATTACTGAGGAGGGAAAAAATAGGGGGGGGACATTGATGGACCAATGATTCAGCTTCAGTTTTTCTATGACTTCAAATATGGGGAGGGGGAGTGCAGGTTAATCATATATACCTATTACTGTATTACTGTAACCCTTTGAATATATATTATTCCATATTAAGCAGCAGACATTTATACATGCAATGTCAAAATACAATATTAGAAAAAATAAAACTAAATAATGCTAAATAAAAAAGCTCAAATTTTGCTCGATATATTCTTGTAGGTTATTAATCTAGTGTGAAAAAATGAAGATGTAGTTTCACAAATCACGCAAATAAAAAGTTGTTAAAGTAAAGAATTTGCTCTGTGATGACTAGACACCAGCACAGCTACTCACTGATGACAAATAAACCAATATACCCTGTTTACTCTATTGTCTTGTTTGTGATGTTAACACCTCCACAAAAACACATTGTTATACAAGCCCAGGAGTTTCTGTCCATGGTCCTATTCGACATTGGACAAAGAAATCCTGCTCTCGCAGGGGCCTTGACTTCTGAAGATGTTTCACTTGATAAACTGCAGCTATGGAAGTAGAGGATCTTCCGCCACAGTGTGCTGCCTTGGGGGACAAAGTCATACTTAAACTCCTATTTAGACCCATTACAAAGAACCAGTGACTTTTAGTAGGCAAGGCGGCAAAATAAACATCACTTAATTAGTTCACAATAAGGCTTTTCTTTCTAGCCAGACATCCAAGAGAAGTGAAACCTTCAGGCCAAAAAGGCATTGGCACAAAATGACTGATGTGCTGCAATTAGTTCCTTAAAGTAAAGACTCCTTATTTGTGATGATTTTGGTTTAAAACTCCTTATTTCCACACACTAGCATTTTCATCTGTTGAAAAGGGTAAAAAAAACACAAAAACACAATTTTTGAAGGATTTGATACTCAACATTCTTCTATATATCATACTCAACATAATGTTCAGAAAATAAGGTTGAAAAGCCTTCTTTTTTAAGAGTACAGACAAAACGCTCACAAACCCAGGCTGGGACGAAGTTTTGATTTGGTCCCAGCCCCTGTCTCCTGTCTCTAAAGTGAGAGCAAGGATGCCATTAGCTTTAAATGTTAATTCTCAACTTTATATTTAACCAAGTAAAAATACAAACAAACAAAAAACTATTTTTGCTGTTTCTCCCACATGCCTTTTGGCAAAATTGGGTTTCCTATGGGTTTTTTTTTCAGCAATGGCCTTCTTCTTGCCACACATCCATGAAGCCCAGCTTTGGTGTGCGCCAGGGTTATAGTTTCTCCCATCTCAGCTTTGGCTCTTTCCTTCAGAGTTACCATTGGCCTCCTCGTTGCTCTGACTAATGGCCTCCTTTTCCGGTCACTGAGTTTTGGTGGATGGCCTTCTCTAGACAGAGTTGCAGTTGTGCCATATTATTTCCATTTTTAAATAATGGTTTTAATGTTGCTCCTCGGGATGTTCAAAGTTTGGGATATTTTTTATAACCTAAAAAGACTAAAGACTCTAACCTAAAGACTCTGGGAACTCTGGAGATCACGTGACACTTCAATTGCACATAGGTGGACTTCATTCAGCTAATTATGTGACTCTGAATGCAATAGGTTCCACCGATAAAGTTTATTTAGGGTTTTCATAGAAAAGTGATATGTTGTGTAAAACAAAAATCCAAGTGAAATCCAACTGAATTCCAAGTTTTACCACAACAAAATGTTGAAACGTCCAAGGAGGAGTGAATCCTTATTCAAGGCACGGTAGGGTGACTGTACTACATGAAAAATTAAGCTAATTTCCAAAGCACTCTGATAAAATAGATTTTCAGTCGAACACAGATGATGGATACTATGTATGATTATAGCTATTTACATTTTGGTAGGAAACCAAGTCATGTTCTATAAGAAGAAATTATAAAATCCCCATGCCATGATTGTTAAAAATTCTGTCAGATTTAATAGATCCCGACAGAAATTATTGTCAAATCAATCCGCATCTTTCACTTTCAGTTGACCAAGGTCTTCTTTCAGATCATCTTATTTAGGGATAAAACTAATATGTCCTCTAATTAAAAGCTTTTAAATGGGTTGGTGGTGAAATATGTTATGCCCTTTATTAAGAATATGTCAGTTGCTTTATTGAAGTCAGTGCAGGAGTAATGATGAAAGGGTCCACAATTAATACATTAACTTGTTATAAATTCTTAAACAAGCATTATAACTACTCTATGAATGACAATTCATAATAATCCTGCCTGGCTAGTAGTCCATGTGTAAATGTGTTGGTGCAGGTTAGTGGCTCCTCTTACGAAACAACATTTATTATTGGCATAGTAGAGCTTATGAGAGTAATCGGACTCTTATTATATCTGAAAGCGTAAGTTCTTAGAATAGTAGTTTAAGATGACTAATAAATATTTAAATTAAATAAACACAAACCACATCATAAAAATATAAAGAATTTATTAGCAGGAGGTTCACAAACAACATGGGCAAAATGGTGGACAAAGTTATTTAAGGGAGATGAAGACCACATGGCAGACAGCAGTAGTAAAACATGTTACTTAAACAAAGGACGTCCTAAGAATCTATGAGGGTGCTATAAGTAGATTGGAATGGCTAGATCATGCGTGAAAGAGGGGTTTAGGTAAATGGCAAATTTTCATTGCATGCAATAGTTTACCCAATTGTTCAACAAATCCACACAGCGACTAACTAATGTTTCTTTACCACCACAAATATATTCCCACTAAACGTGTACCCATGTTTGGGAACGTTTTCGGTCTGCGTCTTCTAGTCTGAACTAGAAACAGATGAGAGGAATTAGTCAGGGAAGCTTCAGAATAGCCGCTTTTGGCTCACAATTGCATAGATGTTACTAGAAGTCTTAGTCCAAACTCACAAGCCGTGATCAATGGCCTCACGAGGCAGACTTAGAATTCAGTTGGTTTCAGCAAAAATGGAAAATTGACATGCTTTGAACCTTAAAAAAGGTCTAGGAAAAATGTTTTTACCAAGTTCAGTGGGAACATAGGAGGTTGGCATTGATTCTGCATCATGCTCTGTAGAAACGCCTCTAGCGTTTTTGATAAACATTTGTGATCCTTTGTACAAAATAAAAATTACAAGATAGAATGAGCAAGCTGGATGCATTACAGGGCTTTTTGTTTCTAAAATTAGATATAATTCCAACATTAGATAATAATACCAGTGTTACACCTTAATTAGATTTTCACGCTGCATTGTTATGTTCAATATGGGTACAGCTGCTGGGCAGAGATAGCTTTTCCTCATAATATAGAACCGAAGGGTGCTTAGCGAGATAGTTGATGTTGGAGACAACCCCTTCTCCTTATGAGGAATGTAAAATAACACATTCTCTTATTTAATTTACTTTTACTTAGTGTAAGCAGCTTGCATTTCTTCTCCAAAAAAAATAAAAAAACAAAACTACTTTTAAATGTATTTATTTATTTATGTAAATGGCCGAGTTCCGAGCCAAACTGAAATGTGCCTTAAAATGGTTGATTTAAAATATCAGCAATATCTTTCAAGCATTGATGTTTAATATATAAAGAGAGTTACTGGGGAATATACCTGTTTCCAGTAAAAGCTCCTCTACTCTCAGAAAGATTTTAAGCTATCTATCTAAGGGGCCAATAACTGCAGCGGTTTCATTGACAAACATAACATTCAGCAAAAACAAACGGAAATCAGCTCATATTCCAGGCTTTACAACAAGGACACCATTAAACAGAATCCTTCCAGACAATATGTGTTACTATGAATTGCATCAGTGTGTTCAGTGGGCTTATTGTTATTATAGCAATAGAAATATCGTTCTGTATATTATGATAACACCCAGTGAAGCTGTGGTATGTGACGGGGGTGAAGGTTTACATGTGCAGGCTTAGATGAAACAATGTACAATGTACTCTAAGCACATCAACTCAGTGGAAAAGTTATCCAAGTAGGCTGTTAGCATACAGTGCCTATCACAAGTATTTACCCCCCTCTGGACTTATTCACATTTTATTGAGTTACAGAATGGACTCAAAATTAATTTAATTTAGTTTTATGATATTTTTTTAGTTTTTGGCACTAATCAACACAAACAATCTCCACAATGTCAAATCTGCAAAATGTTTATTTTTAATTACACAATTTGAAACAGAAATTATTTGATTTAATTAGTTTTCACCTGCTTTGCTCTGACACACTATGCCACGCGTCCATCTCGCAAACATGTGCAGGAGAGGTCCGGGCAAGGCCATCATCACTGGATGAGGATCAAGGTGATTGCAGACCTATTTTAACAGTAAAAGAGAAACGCTTTTTCATTAGTTAAGGGCAGGGAGGTGGGGATTCGGTGTGAACACGCTGACATGCATTATTGTCCCATAGCGCACGTGTCTTTTGTTTTTAGGGGCCAAAACCATAGTCTGGTGGCCATGGTTAGTCCCCGCTACCCCTACCCGCTGGTCTTAGGGCATGGTTGGGTGGGCTTTGGCGTGCTTCTATGGGAGGTCAAGGACTGGTAAGGAAGGTGAGGGCATAGGTGGCTGCCGTCGGACACCTAGAGGATGATCCGGGGGCAGAGTCCTTCCTCACGGGGCGAGGGCGACCTGGACCTTGAGGCACGGGTGCCGCCTGCTGGTTGGGGATGGGATCTGACGAACATTCCTTCTTTCGCCTGGATGATTTCCCCTGAGGCAGGATTTGGATGACATGCTAAGCCAGGCTTGAGTGCGAGTTGCTGAGCTGTCACCCTGATGGTCTCCAGCCCCCCAGTCACCTTTCCCGACTTCTGGTGTCTTAATGATACACTGTTTGTGTGTACCCAGATCCTGAAACGCAAGAAGTGCATTGGTAATTGCTGGGCGCAAATCCTTGGCGCCATATGGAAATGGTGTTCGGTGCGGCCTATTGTGGACAAGAAAGAGCGGTGAGTCACAAAACAATTTTCTCGGACTGGGCTTCAGGAAGACACCCGTAAGTAGTAGTAGTAGTACTTTATTTATCCCCCATGGGGGAAAAACAGCGGAAATTACCAAAACTTCACCAAAAAACATATAATACATAAATCACGCGCAATTTGTATATACATAAAGGATAAACATAAATAGTTAGTTAGAAGTGCAAATGAACAGTGCAAAAAGCAGAGTGTAGAGCAGGTAATTGTAGGGACAAGTAGGGACCAGTGATCTGGCTCACAGTGCGGCATTCTGTAGTCTGATGACTGATGGCAGGAAGGACTTCCAATAGTGCTCCTTCCGACACCGTGGGATGATCAGTCTAGCGCTTAAAGAGCTCCGCATTTCTTCCACCATGTCATGGAAGGGGGTGGGAGGCATTGTCCAGCTCGCAGTTTGGACAGTGCCCTTGCCTCTGCCACCTCCTCCAGGGTGCCAAGATTATACCCCAGCACAGAGCTGGCCTTCCTGATAAGTTTATTGATCCGGTTAGCGTCCCCCACCTTGATGCTGGTGCCCCAGCACACCACAGCATAGAAAATGGCACTAGTGAAAACAGACTGGTAAAAAGTGTGCAGTAGTGAGCTGCATACATCAAAGGATCGGAGCCACCTCAAATAAAGCCTTCTTATAGAGGGGCACGGTGTTCACAGCCCACTCCAACCTGTTGTCCAAGTAAACTCCCTTGTAGGTCCCGACCATCTCAACATCCACCCCCTGGATGTGGACAGGGATTGAGGGGGCCCTAGTCCTCTGGAAATCCATCACCATCTCCTTCGTCTTCGTGATGTTGAGTAGCAGATGGTTTTTCACGCACCATCCCACAAAGTCCTCCACCAGGCCCCTATACTCCTCCTCCTGACCATCCCTGATACACCCCACAATAGCAGTGCCATCAGAGAACTTCTGCAGATGGCAAGAATCAGAGTTGTATCTGAAGTCAGAGGTGTAAAGGGTGAACAGAAAAGGGTACAGTACTGTCCCTTGAGGAGCCCCTGTGCTGCATTGCAGATCCTCAGCACCCTAGGGCTAATGTGGTGGGGTTTCTAATGCATTGCAGTAGTGGGGCGGATTGATGGCTCCTTGATAGTAGTAGTGGGGGAAGGCGTTGATGGGTCTTTGATAGTCGGGGGAGGCCGTGGGGGGGGATGGTGCCAGTTTGGAGGGAAGGCTAATCGGGCCGTTATCAAACCTGTTAAAGAACAGGTTTAACTCGTTGGCACTGCTCTGGCCACCCTCGGCTGCTACATCACTCGACTGTTTAAAGCCAGTGATGTTCTTCATTCCCTACTACACGTCTCTTACCCTGTCCTGCCGTAGCTGGTCCTCCAACTTGGCTCTGTAAGCCCTCTTCCCCTCTCTGATCCTCACCTTTAGCTCCTTCTGAACTCTCTTCATCTTGTCTCTATCACTATCCCTGAAGGCCCTCTTCTTCGCGTTCAGCAGAGCCTTCAGTTTGCTGGTAATCCAGGGTTTGTTATTGGGAAAACAGTGGACTTTCTGAGTGGGCACATTGGTGTCCACACAGAAGTTGATGTAGTCAGTAATGCAATCAGTGAGACTGTCAATGTCCTCTTCATATGACTCATTGAAAACATCCCCAAACCTGTAGACCCAAACCTGTCCTGTAGGGCGTCATTGTGACCATCCTGTGACCGTTTCCTTAGTGTCCTGCTTGTCACAGGTAGCCGCTGGACCCTTGGTAAGTAAATGGGCGAGAGAGGCACCAGATTATGGTCCAATCTTCCCAGTGGGGGAAGTACTGAGGAACTGTACGCATCCTGTATTGCATACAGCAAGTCCAAAGTCTTATTATTCGTGGTTGGGCACTTCACAAATTGTTTGAAGGTGGGGAGAGATGAAGTAATTGAAGTCCCCGGAGATCAAAACAAATGCATCCGGGTTTTGTGTTTGAAGATGGGCGATTGCCGAGTGGATGACGTCACTCGCCTTGGTTGCGTTGGCAGAAGGAGGGATGTAAACCACGACCGCAATGGTGGCTGTGAACTCCCGGGGAAGATAATAGGGACACAGACTGATGGCTAAAAGTTCAATATCAGGGCTACAGAAGCGATCCTTCACAGTAATGTGTCCAGGATGGCACCACTTGTTGTTAACGAGCAAAGCAACCCCCCCTCCCTTAAGCTTATCGCTCGATCCGGTGTCTCTGTCAGCCCGTACTGTCCTGAAGCCATCAATACTAGCATTTGTATCAGAGATGTGGTCGTGCAGCCAAGTCTCCGTGAAGCACATAATACTGCACTCCCGATATAATTTCTGGTTTCTGGCTAGTGCCTCGAGCTCCTCCATCTTTTTGGCTAGGGATCTCACGTTCCCCATGAGGGGAGGAAAGGCTTATTTTTCCTTCTCCTGGCTCTCAGCTTCGCCCCAGCCCTACATCCTTGGCGTCTCTTTAGCAGCTCTTGTCCCCCGGGAGCAGATCAGATGGTGGTTCCGCAAACTCAATCAGCTGTTGTCGGCTGTAAACAATACTCCCTTTGAAAGTGCCGGCAAAACTTCCGAGTGAATGATTTCCATTACACGAGAGTAGATGTTAAAACTTCATGCTGATTTGAACTCGGCTCTCGCCAAGATAAACACTAAGACATAGCCTTACAGTAAACTACTGTGACTCCATCCATCTGCGTTTCCTTCCGTATGATGATTGTTAATGGCAAAAGTGTAATGCTGGCTCCAGGGATCAGCTTAGTTTGCCTCCCTGGCGCATCAGCACACACAACAGCTGAGATGCACACATAACGGCCGCGATGCTGGCTCCAGGAATCAACCAAAGTGCCGTC
>JAOYSI010010446.1:0-10358 GCA_025775065.1 Hiodon alosoides
AGCCCATCCTCTGCTGGCCGGCACTGGGAGTAGAATTAAAGAATTTAAATGTCCATGATGTGCGAGGCCCTCCGGTATAGGAGTTCCCAAAAAAAAGTAATACCCGGAGGAGAGGAAGGGGCCCTGATGGCTGGAGTCCAGCCTAGTGGTCCACTGGTAGCGGTGGTGATAATGATGCAGTCCTGCCGGGTGCCTCATGTGATTGCTCGAAAGAGAGAGATGGCACATTGTTAATGCTTATCTATGAAAGCTGGATGATCTTAAATTAAGTAATTTGAAAATGTTTAAAGTGAAACTTTATGAGTGGTTAGAGCTACATACATCTATGGCAGCATACAAAGACGGTGAGTGCCGGAAAAACATGGCTATGAAGGCGGTCCAAACCCACCCCGCCCCACCAAAGGCTGAACCTAGCCAACTATGGGGGAACCACCAATGATGAGACAACAGGAATGTCCAAGTCTCTACAGCCATGCATATGACTAATCACTCCCTATACCGTTGGTCCAAGTCTCTACAGGCCTGTATATATCTAATGACTCCCTATACCCATGGTCCAAGTTAAGTTTCCTGAGCCCTGAATGTAACTAATCACTCCTTATACTAGTAATCCAGTTCTCTGCAACCCTGATTATGACTAACTACTCCCTATACCCGTAGTCCAAGTCTCTACAGCCCTGTATATGACTAATCACTCCCTATACCCATGGTTCAGGCCGCTTCATGCCCCGGACCTGTCATCAGCCCCCATCACCAGCAAGGAGCAAGGCTTCAGATTGGCTTCAGAACAGAACAACAGGAGAGTCCCAAGAACGGTCAGCGTTGTTTACCAGGACCATGTCATGACTGCCCTTTGAGCCAGTCACTAGGAAGGGCCTTGGAAGAGCAAACTGAGTTCTCTGTTGACCCTCTCACTTTAACAGTGCTGTTCCCTGGATGGGAATCGCCAGCCCACTGACACTTTTGGGGTGAGGTAGGAGGAGCCAAGGAAGAAGATATGACAGAGCAAACTGACGGCCCAAAACTGTGTGTGTTTGTCTTAGTATTGATCAGTATTTTTATTACAAATTTTATATTTTAATATTTGAATGTTCTACATAGAATTTTATCCCGATATCTGAATTCTTATGATAATTCACATTCAGGAGTATGAAAAGCAATTTTGTTGGGGCTATTTGATCATTTGCTGGATTTTTGGCAGCCTATTTTCCCTGTTGAGTTTTCTTTAATTTTGGTAATCCTTTTCAAACAAGATATGAACAATGATTAGTTTTTCTGCACATCTGTAAAAAGAACTCATTAACAGGGCTTGAATGGGATAATTTATCAATTTTTGTAATTCAAATTTTAATGACCAGATGGTTAAACCTGAAAATAAATTTTAACCCGTGTGTTAAATGTGTACTACAGCCATAATGCAATTATTATTAAAGACACGGTGGAGCTGTGCAGTTGGTATATATAAATAACGGCTGAAACAAAAAGCCATTGATAAAGAATTATTCGTCACAGTATAAAAGCTGAGGAGGGAATATACATACACTTTCACAAGGGGTGAAAGTTACTTCCACCAACATCTACAATAACTAATGTTTCATTTACATCATAACTCGATCAAACATTCTTTGCACCTGAGACTCATGTTATTGGTATTGATTGTCCTTTGCTAAATTTTGATATTCCATGTTGTATTGTACTGCCACACAGTCCGCTTCACCTTCATCCATCTCACATGTCCGTCCGCTACTACAGCTGCTGTGCAGTGGAATCGGGTACGGTCTCCACACTAGCATGACACTAAAAAAAAATCCAAAAGCTTAAAAGGAAACCATTAAAAAATATTTGACCAATGTCATAAAACAATATGATATCGTAAATATACCATTTAGGACAATAGTCACTGCATTTGATAAGACTTAAGCAGTTGATTTAAAGTCTACACTGAAAAATTTCAAGATGATATTTTGTGATCCTAGAAAAAGGCACACCAGACTGGGAACCGCTGAATGTGTGTCTTTTTAAATGGCAGTGATGGCAAGCATGAACCACGGTGTCCAACACAACAGTAATGGTACTTATATCCAAATAAGACTGAGCTCAGTGCCTTCTAAAGGGGGCACCTTGCCTACCCTGTGCTGCAATGTACATGTTTACAAATACTATGATTCCATAAGCTCAAAGTAGCTGGAATCACATTTTAATGAATCATTTTGACTCATGATTGTAAAAAAATAGTTTCCTTTGGTTCATACCTGTAAACTTCTTTGTTCATAAGATTACATTTTTAAGTTGTACAAAATGTGCAACAATTTAAAAAAATAAAAATAAAAATGCTTCTATGATTACTACTGAACCCTATTTTCACTTTAGAGTCTGAACACCACACTGCTCAGTATCCAACTTGATGACTGGAGGGTTTTGGCCACCATAGGTTTATATCACACGCTCCAATCCATATTGCAATGATTAAAAATAAGAAATGTTATGCAGTTCCTCTGTATGGAAACACTGCACCACAGCCCATCAAGGTCCTCTGTGTGTTGGGTTTTCCATGTCACTGTTCATTGTGTGTTCTTCAGTATGTTTATTTTCTCAGTTAATGTCATTGGACTCACTGTCTGTCGAACTATTCTTCATACAGGCTGCTAACTTCAAAAGGCAATGCGTCGATATAGACCTCAGTTCATTATGATATGGTATGACACATATTATGATTTGAATGTAAAGTTTAAATCAAAAAGCAACACGTTTTGCCTACGAATTGTAATGAAAATAGTTTTTCTAAGCTGAATAAAATATAATTAATTTTCTTATACATGAGCTGGGAGTAAAATGCAAGTAGAGTGAAAAGGCTCAGTAAAAAGGCAGATTTTGTCTACTCTTTGTGAGATATTTTCCACAAAGTATTGTCTCCTCAATGTGGCATTCAAATTTAAAGATAAATAATATTAGATGAAAATTTTATCAATTTTTTCATTAAAACGCAGTCTATTCCCTCACTTCATGTAATTCCTATTAGGGGAACAGAGTAAATCCAAAGGCTGTGAGAATGTTGAAATTGGACCCACCACTGCCAGGCTAAGCTCAGCAGTTTGTCCGGAATTTGTCAAAGACACTCAATGATTTTGGTGTACTTTTTCAGCTTGGAAACCCTGACAGATGCCGGGGCCGGGAAAACATTACGACTGCTATCTCTGCGAAAGGGCTCAATGACTGAGCTTTAGCAGAAGGTTTCAGAAATGCGTGAGGCACTCTGTAATGCCTAAAGGGAGTGTATCTGTATTGGCTATACAATAATGAATTAAGGATGGGGAAAAAAATAACGTTATCATCTGATGTCACACAATGTTCAAAATATAAACAAAGATGTAATTATGAGTTTAAAGAATACCTTTAAATTAATAGGATTTTTATTAATTAGGGGTGATGGCTGGAAAAATACATTTAATACATTCAAAAAGCAGCTGCATGGATTCAAGAACAAACAGGCATATGATTATGTCACACATTTACTGGTATCCCTATGTTATCTCCTGCCCACAGTGCATTAAGTCAGTCCCATCACTTTTGAGCTGGTTTTTATTGTTTTTACGTACAGTTCTGAATCCATGCAGTGCAGGTCAAGGCTTTGTCTTCCCACTGAAAATCGGGGACAGCACCAAACCCCTCAAGGACAGGACAGGTCACAGAAGGTATGGGCACAGATGGAACCTGTAGATGACCCTATACTGGGATTGTGGACAACCAAGCCAAACGTTTATTTACACTCTGAGATCAAACCCCTGTGGTTTTGCTGTCATCTTATTCTTATTAATGAAATAACTATCCCTAATGCTGATTACTGACAGCAACTGACAACTGAAAGTTGGGGGGATATTGTACTAGATTCCAGGATGTCAGCTGAAAATTGGGGATATTGTACTAGATTCCAGGATGTTAGCTGTAAGTTGGAGGAGGGGGGCCGGGGTTGTACTAGATGTCAGGATGTTAGCTGAAGTCGGGGGGATTCAGTAATAGATTACCACATCTTGTGTCTTGCTGACTGCCAAAGTTGGGGCCTACCCTCCTGCAAAAGACAGAAAGCCTTTACCTTTCAAATAACCCACAATTTAGTCGCAACTTTGGATAAAACCGCAACTAGTTGTAGAATGTTGATTACAACCACTTAAAAAAAGAGTTACTCCCATTTACATATGATTTCAATAAAAAGTATATCCAGGTGAAGTTTTCTTACAAAATCTTAACCCCATGATGTTGCTTTGTCACCACCTGAGCCAACTCTGACCATCGTCGCCATATTCCTGTAGGTGATTCTGTGTCGGTCATGATGACTGCAATTTTATCTGAGCTGAGACAGATTTAGTCAGTAATTTAATGATAATAATAAACTATATACATTTTGATAGCGCCTCTAATAGAACTCATCTCAAAGAGCTTTTTAAATCAAATGAAAAAAATGGAGCCATATATTACAAAAGACAAAGAAACCAGTAACATAATATAATAAGCCAAAACATACAAAAAATAAAATATACAAAAATAAAATTTAAATAGGCTAAAAAGAAGATATATACAGAATATAATACAATCACAAAAAGGTATTTTTTTTAACAAAGATTTGAAAGTACCCAATGTAATAGTTAGTGTTTTCGGATGTTGTTCCAGAATATAGACGCAGCCAAAGGCCCTGCCACACATTTTGTGTTGATGAGAAGTAAAGTCATACAGTCAGCCATGATCTGCTGTGTGAATTGTGAAAAGGGGGTAAACAGAAAGTATGTCAGCGGAGTACCACACTATGGTGGTCCTTAAATGTAAGAAGAAAGGTTTTTGAAATCAATTTTAAAACTCAAAGGATGCTCTTGCTTACGCTCTGGTCTGGATTTTAGCAACCAAGTTCTACACATGCTCAACTAGTCCTGCGTGCTTTAAGAGTTTCCTGCAGGTGGGGCATTGCATCATCAATTCTTGAGAACACAAACTTCTGAACCAGTTCTTCCGATGAAGATGTAGGCAGCAAGGAACGCAACCTGGCAACATGTCACGGACGGAAGGATGATGATATTCTCAAACCTGGATCAAAAACCCTCACTAAATTTTAATCTTGTATTAAACTCTGGCACTGTGATACATTTTTAACTGATGATGGCAACCCAGTCTGATTCGTCTCATCGCAGGATGTTTTGTGTCATCCAGGCTTTTATATCAGAGTGTTGAAACGGCTACCTCTGTATCAGATTAACTGTGAACAGATATTGAGTATCATCTTCATAGAGGAGCTAATTCAGTCAAGAATTCCGAATATTTGACCTAGATGAAACACGTGTATACTAAATAGCAGAGGACCCAATAGTGAGCCTTGTGGAACACCAGTGGTAGCTGGCCCAACCGCTGAACAAAAACCATTAATGGAGTGGAATGTTAGCAATCAGCTTGGTCAGACTAAAACGGCGGCAGAGTAAGGAGAATGTCTTAATTGACATATTTGAAAGCAACAGTTAAATGAAACAAGATTACGACAAACAGAAAACCTGTCAGCTGCTGTGAAGAAAATTTTTTTTTTTTTTTATCATGTCCGAGAGATTTATAGGTTGTTTTGGAAAATGAAAAACCTACATTTTCCAAAAGGAAATCATGTCTAGAAAATTTATGGCTTCAATTACTTGTGGGCATGTTTGCTCAGAGATTTGACAACTAGCCCAAATTTCGGGGCACGCTTCCTCTACCGAGCGGGACAGTATTTACCGTCACTAAGAGGCCTGACCTTGAGGTATTCTATTAGCAGACGCATACTTCCAAATTCTAACAGTGAATATTTATGAAAAAAACTTGGTTGTTAATATCAGTAAAGATTACATGTGGACTGAAATTCCCCTTTATGAAGGGTTTATGGAGGCAATAAAAATTATTTTCAGTGAGGAGTCTGTATAGATGCATAGCTTCAGCACATTCTGATAATTTTTTGAGATAACTTAGGTCAGATCTGGGTTTGGAATTTATTGACTGAATGAAATTCAGATTCATTTTGGGATATTTTTAGGTATGGACAAAAACTTTAGGAACAACAACAGAAATCAAGGAGCCATTTATTTTGTTTGCGATATATAGGGCAGAATGCACAGCAGAAACAGTACTGAAATTAAAAAAAAATTCTAAAGAAAAGGGGCTCCGACAGTCAGGTAGTGGGTTTCGTTTAGTAAAAGACGTAGGAGTAACTGTGTAAAGTGGTGCAGAGGAGACCCAGTAAAGACAGGCATACATTGAGACAGTGCTGTACAAGTAGAACTTAGGATGTGTCCATTTTGACTTTGTGTTCCAGAACTTTTAAAAAAACCTTTTAGTGGAAGGTAACCCACTTTATTCTAAACCTGTTAACAGAAGGGTTATTTTTATTAGGTTAAAAAATAAACTTAATGTACCAACATCTAATGAGTTAATATCTGATGAGTCAAAACTTTGCTTTACAAGAGAACATATAACCAAATTTATAAGGACGTATCACAAAGTGAAATATCAAATGTACATTGAGAGTTGTATTCTCATTTAACAGAAAGCACTTGGTTGCTTAATTTACCAAAAATAAAAACTACACTCTGAAACTGAAACATTTTGTAAAATATTTCCCTTTTAATGCAACTGTTTCCTCAGTTCCTCACAGTCCTGTAAAGTGTTCTTGATAAACAAACTCATTTTGCAGACCCCTTAGACTTCTGAACAATACAGTTTTTAATATTTTTTTAAAAGGACTAAGGTCATAATACATAATAATGAACTAAAAACGGACTTTTCCAACAATAACTTTATTAACATACTAACATACTAAATAACCTTAGGGGGAAGTGTTTTTCATTGTTTGTGCAATATTTATTTAGTTATGTTTACATAAGTGCTAGGAATAAACTAACTACTTTCGATCACATATGTTTATCTCCTGCCTTTGAAGGCTGAAAAATCACAATGAACTTACATGCACATCTATAAAATTTCCTCCATTCTGATTCTGACCATTTCTGTTCAATTTTTTCACCTCACACCATAAGTGGCACGTATTCATTGGCAAAGCTTTTGTGTCCCTTATGTGTCATCAGGGGAGATGCCTGGTTTTCAAGCATGAGAAAGAAAATGAGTACTTAACTGCTATAAGGGCTGGGTATTCTTTACAGCTCTCTCGTGGTCGGCCTCAAGTTTAGAGGCATGGATTAGAGTCGTTCTCTAACCCTGGAGATTGTCCCGGAGATTGTGGTTCCGCCTTCCAATGGTTTTGAGAGGTTTATCCAAAGTACTTTCTGATGCCTAAGCAAGACGCTGGTCTCCGAATGTAGCATGCAGCTGGCAGCCACGCCCTCAAGCTGGGGGACAGTGGACTGAAAGAGGGAGGGCCACACCCTCTAATAGGTCCTTGTTGTGCACCTAAGTGTGGTTCCACTAACAGTAATCACACTCAGGTGCCAACATTTCCAGGACCTTTAAACTCAGGTGGAGAGGAAGAATTAGACTGTGAGTCTGGATTGCATGGTCAATGAGTGGAAAAAATATCTGATTTCTGTTTAAAACTGTTTGTGATTAGTTTTCCACAGAACAGGGGGTTTTGGTTGCCATTATAGTTTATTTTTGTTTCTGTGTTTCTTTTGTTAATTTATGGGTATAATCTTTAAGTTTGCCTTAAAAGTTTATCATAAAAAGGCTCGAACCCTTCCCCAATGCTTTGTTCTCCAGCCGCTCTCAGACTGAGTGCTACACAGACCAATTCTTGATTTCAAGCAGATGGACCACAGTCGGTTCAAGATGTTGACCATAAAGCAACGGTCGCAATCCATCTATCCAGGTGACTGGATGCAGAACGTTTGCTTCCACATTCCCATGCATTGCAGCACAGGAGGTTCCTTCCAAGGGAAAGGCTGGAAGTTCTATGTTTTTCCACTTGGCCTATGCCAAGCTCCACTTGTCTTCACAAAGTACATGGATGCTAGCCTGGCCACACTGAGGCTTCAGTGCATCAAAGTCCTGATTTATGGTGATTACTGGCTAATTTGTGCTAAGCATCCAGAGCAGGCACGGCAACACGCGAAACTCCCGAACATCTCTCCAGACTGGGTCTGAGAGTGAACCACACAAAAGAGTCCGCTTGTTCTGGCTCAGGTAGTGGTAGCAGCTTTATTCCTGGTCCAAGCTATTGACTCAGAGAATAGGGTGGTGGAGACAGAAGCCTACCTAACTATTTTCAGTGTGGACAAGGCACTTACAGCGGTGTTAAGCCAAATACTTCCAGGCTTTGCAGACTTTGCCTGGGCCTACTATACATATGTCCCCAGCAGATTTAGTTCAGTGTCAAGTTTCCTAGCCCCATGATGAACTGCAATCACAAGGTCACGATTTTTGTGTGTTGCCTGCAAGCACTCTCCTGGTGAAGACAACTCGCCCACATACTCTTGGGTGTATGGCTGGATGCGGTGACAAGGAGACAGGTGATCACCACGGATGCGGCCAACTACGGAATGCATAGAGTGTGCAAGGCATTTAGGAGCTTCAATGGCACAGGCGCCAGATAAACATCCTGGAACAGTCAGCAGTTTTTTTAACCCTACATTACTTCCTGACAGGGATCAAGGGGATGCACGTGTTTGTCTAGACGGTCAACACAACAGTGGTGGTATACAACAGTCACCACTGGAATGAGTCTCCAGCGCCTGGTTACTCTGATTTGGATCCAAACTCATCTCCCCAGCCAGGTGTGAGGAACACAGCTGCAGATTTCCTGTCCAGGGGAGTTCTATATGGCTGTGAATGGAGGCTCCAACCTCAGTTGGTTACTCTGATTTGGATCCAAACACATCTCCTCTCTCAGAGCAGTTCCCCAGCCAGGTGTGAGGAACACAGCTGCAGATTTCCTGTCCAGGGGAATTCTAGATGGCTGTGAATGGAGGCCCCAACTTCAGGTTGTGAGCTTCATTTGGGAATAGTTCGGGACAGCGCAGATCAGTTTGTTTGCCTCCCAAGAGTCAATGGACTGCCAACTCTGGTTCTTCATAAAAAATGTAAAAAAACAGTCTGGGTGTGGATGTGTTAGCACATCGAAAGCCTGCGGGCCTCCTGAGTTGGGTTTTGCCTGTGGCGCTTCTCCCTAGGACAGCACTGGCCTTTCAGCAGAGGCTTGAGAATGGGTTCAGGGTCTTGATGTAGCCTACCTCTAAGGCTCACCAGGGCTTTTGGGCATACTCCCCCATTAGTGATGGTTCATATTTTCGATTTGAAAGGGAGTGTTAGGCTATTGTTATAACCATAGTTGAAATAGAAATAGAAATACTAACCATCAGTTTTTGATGTTGTTGCAGTACATCTGATTTACAGATATAAACGGTTTAAAGTAGTGGTCTCTAGTTTATCTCGCTTCCAACCTTTCAAATGGGTAGGAAGGGATATAAAGATATCTGCAAATAGGTAGGAAGCGATTTAAAGATATCTGCAAATCGACAGGAAGTCTGGCAATCCATTTTAACATTTAATGACTCCGTTTCACTAGTAAATAATCCCATTCAAGACATCATTAACGCAATTGCGATTAGTTGCAATTTTAGATATGTACAATTTAATTTTGACTAGTTGTACTGTATTTCCTGTTCTTGTTATCAATTAGTTCTGGTTAGTCATAATTGCTATTTCTGATATCAACAATTTGATTGCAACTAGTTGCAAATCAACCATTTTTCTCTTTATTCCTTTGAAAATCTCCCCATCTTGCATTTAGTTGCAAAATCTATTTAACTAAATTTCACTTAATCGGTTCTGAGAAGTCATAATTGATATTATTGAATTCAATCATTTATTTGTTCTAGTCATAATACCAACTCTTGATATCAATAATAAATTACTAATGACTAATAATTTCAGTTCTTGATATTAATAATTCCGATTTTATAATCTTAGTTAAAGATCTAAAACACAGTTAATGATATCAAAAAGAGAGTCACAGCTATTAACTGAATTGTTTATAAATAAATAAATAAATAAAAATAATGCTGTTTGCTACTGATGCTGTTAATTTGACAGCTTCTTTTAATGGTAATTGAAACTAGTGGAAATCTAATAGTTTAATCTATTATTGCCATTGATACTAGTCAGAATAGAATTGTTGATATGTAAAGTAATCAATGATCAAATTTGTTTTGATACAATTTAACAATTTCATGTCAGGATAGAATTTCAGATTTTTTACTATTCAGTCCAATTAATTGAATGTTATAATGGTTTGCCATACTGGAAGGGATTTTAACATCTTTAAAAACAGTGGGGAGAACAAGTATTTGATACACTGCCGATTTTGCAGGTTTTCCCACTTACAAAGCATGTAGAGGTCTGTA
>JAOYSI010010448.1:0-10356 GCA_025775065.1 Hiodon alosoides
CCTCTTAAGCGCTTATGTGCTGTGGAGGCAATAGAGTTGGAATAACCAGGTTTCCATTTTTGTCTTACTGAATAAATAATAATAAATGTGTCGTTTCCAGGTGTCCTCGTTCTGCATTCTGCTCGTCAAAAACTCCCCCCACAAATACTTACGTTTGTATCCATCTATTGTTGTATCAGTCGTTCAGCTACGGGTTTAAGTTTTGGGGTAATACAGCCGTTCCAGAAAAAACCTGAACAAAATGTTCACGCTGAGAGTACACCTCGTATCATTTTTTGTTTTGTTTTTCTCAGGTGGAAGGTATTACAGTGGCCTCAAGCTATCAAAACTGTATTTCCTTCCAGTCCCAAAGCTTCCTCTTCCTCTTCCTCTGCCTCTGAGCAGTAGGATTTAGATGACGAGGTAGTGGTAAACTAGAACTAAACTAAAACTTTCATTTTCTGCATTTGCTTATAACCGTACTGTTTTTTTTTCTTCCCAGCATGCTTTTACTTATTATATGCAATTGTCCGTTTAATTGATTTATTCTGTATTTATTTTTTTCTGTATGAACAAAAGCAGGACGGGCATATTTCTCATAACCCAGTATCATTTTGTTATTTCTGGATCTGGCTTGTGTCCGGTCCCTTATAGAAGTATAAATCTATCAATCAGGGTCATGTGCGATGTATTCTTTCAGAGGCTGGATAACTTCTTCCTCGTTTGTTTTTAAGTGTTTTGACAGCTTGGCCTACACATTTTTTTATTTTATTTTATTTTCTCCGATAAGTTCTGTTCCTTAGTGAGGGATGTAGAATGACGTCTGCCACGAAGGTTGTCTGGCCCCGACGGTGTTTTCTGTCACTTTCCGTCTGGTGATACGCCAGGTGAAACCATGACTTTTTTTTATAACCGTGGGGCTTCTTGACATTATAACCTTGATTGTTTTGTTACCTAAAAGTGTAGGTTTTCAAATTAATAATAATTTTTTGTGGGAAAGGGAGTGGGAGTTATATAGCTATAGGGGGTCACATGACCTCCCCACATGGGTGGATAAGTTATTTCCCATGTGGGTGAGGGGGCCTGTACAGTAATCCTCTTTAATTTGCCTAATTGTTGCCACAGGTAACACAAGGGTAGAATTCCCTCTGCTAACCAATCTTCCGGGCTTCATCAGCGCTGACAGTCACCATGTCACTGATATGAAAGTCTATTTTTTATCACATTTGGACAATTGAAAATGAAAATCCATGCCTCTCGTGGAGGATTAATTGGAGCCTGACTAGCGTGATTAATTAATACAGCCTTACTACTGGGAGCACTTTGCTTAAAAGAGGGGAAATTATTCAGCTTTAAGATCTAGTTCTGTCTGCTAAATGGCGTCACAGAGAAGCCCCAAGGAAAAGCACTTCCCGGTACAGCTAAAAGAAAATTGTGTGGGTCCACAGTGAACTTTGCCACCCCTAGAACCAAGGAAACAATCGCTCGCAGTTTCTCAGTATCTGACGTCTGGCGCAGAGCCTAATGGTGTACATTTACCCCTTGAGCATGGAAGCAGTCATTTCATGTTCCTTTCCTGAGAAAGCTAATTGGAAAAGGATAACATTTACGAATGTGTTAAATCTATTCCAAAACTCAAATAAAACAGCCCAGTAATGATTGTACTTTTGGAATTCTGTCCAATCTAGCTGCTAGTAAAGAAGCATGGCCCTGAGGTATAACTACAGGGAAAGCAGTTGCTGCTAGTAAAGAAGCATGGCCCTGAGGTAACTACAGGAAAAGCTGTTGCTGCTAGTAAAGAAGCATGGCCCTGAGGTATAACTACAGGAAAAGCAGTTGCTGCTAGTAAAGAAGCATGGCCCTGAGGTATAACTACAGGAATAGCAGTTGCTGCTAGTAAAGAAGCATGGCCCTGAGGTATAACTAAAGGAAAAGCTGTTGCTGCTAGTAAAGAAGCATGGCCCTGAGGTATAACTACAGGAAAAGCTGTTGCTGCTAGTAAAGAAGCATGGCCCTGAGGTATAACTACAGGAAAAGCTGTAGCTGCTAGTAAAGAAGCATGGTCCTGAGGTAACTACAGGAAAAAGTGTTGCTGCTAGTAAAGAAGCATGGTCCTGAGGTATAACTACAGGAAAAGCTGTAGCTACTAGTAAAGAAGCATGGTAACTACAGGGGAAAACTCTGACTCCTCCAGAATTTTTTACTTGCATGTTTCTATTGATTTCCATTCTGTTAAACCCAAGACCCCTTTTGTCCCCTCTTCATGTTTTGTGACATACTGTACTACTAAATGAGACGGGGCTAGACAGGGATGCCTTTGTCCTAAATCGACCCATAACCTTTTTTTTATTTTTTATTTTCAGTATGAACTTCAGTTGACTTGAAAGGCCTCAGGCTACGCTCACCACTCACATAGCTAGACTGTATACTCCTCCACTCAGAGCAGTAGCTATACAGTAGACTCCCCCACAGGACTCTAAATCTTTGCCTGGATTTTTTTTGGCTTCTCAATCCTATTTGTAGCTTTCATTATAGACTTCCTCCCAGAATTTCTCATGGAGATCCTTAGGTCGTTCTGCATTCAGATATCTTCACTTATTGTACAATTTTTTGGTAAATTGATGGGGTTGGCTCTGTTTATTCTGCGTCTATTGTGAGCTCTGTCAGGCAGTGGCCTGTGTGGCAGAATGTCTGTACAGTTGAAAAGAAGCTTGAAGAAAAGAGGCAATCATGCTCAGCAAGAGGGAGGGGGAGTAGGTGGCCAGCGAGCCAGGCCGATTCTTGGAATCCTAGTGGATTACATCATACAGTCTCATCTTTAACCAACTCACTGACAGATCATCATTCCATAATCGTTACTGTGTCACTGTGGGCTTGTTGGCTGCTTTAGAAGGCTTTGTTGCCCATCAATGGAAACTAAAACATTTGAATGCGGCTTTACAAGTTGTGACAATACTGAATTGGAAGTCTTGCGATTGTTTGGCGGAGCTAGTGTTATTAATACAATAATAACACACCGGTTCTGAAGTCTGCTACTGCGGATTCAGCCAGATGTTGGGGATGGGGAAATCGGTTCCACGTGCCAGAAGCTACACAGCAGGGTATAGAATCATTTTTGAGAAGAGAAAACAGGAAGACTGCTTCCACTCCACTTACGGCCTGTTTCCGTTGACGAGAGCTGAAAGTGGACCATTTGTTTGATACTGACCAGGAAGCAGGTACTTAGCAGCCGTTGAGAAATGACCATGTATGGGTCTGGGAAAAGCCAGGCTCCCTATGTAAAATATGACGTTGCTTCCAGAGCCCTGTAGCGTCCCTTCATTCGCTCCTTTGTGCAAGCAGCCCAAAGCCCCCAAAGGCCTGTTTCTGTACAAGCAGACATTAAACTGGTTTAGTTTTTCTAGACTTTTTTCATCACCACTTGCCAGCTCAGACTTGTTAATGTGGGCTCATCAATTATTAGTGTACCGGTAATATATATATAATAACTTTCCCAGTGTGATCTGTATAGCGCACAGTCATTTGTTTAGGAGACGTTTACTAATCACAGTCAAATCAAACTTGTGATGCTCTGGCCTCCCGAGTGGCTCGCCTGAGCATAGATTGAGCCCTATCAGCTGGAATTTATAGTTTTGAATGCAGCTCGTAATATTTGCTGACTGTGAATGGGAGAGCAGAGTGGCGGTGAATAATCGTCCCCTCGGGTTGGGGCGGGTTAAATGGGCAGGGCTTCTCTCGACTCGTCTCCTGTTGGCTTCCTGGGCGCCTGCAGGCTGGCGGTGTCATTGAGAGGGACGTGCCTCTTCTCCAATCACGGCTGAACAACTTGTTCTGCGGAGTGTAAACTGGACGGAGGGCTCGAAGGCAACTGGATTGGAGGAGACTAGTGCTCCCTTATAATCCCTGTGTGTGGTGAAAGGATTTGTAGACAAGTTTAAAAAATTGGTGATTCCAAATTTATTTAAAAAGTGTAATAATTACTGTGAAGTACTCTGACCATTAATTTACATACTTTTCACTTTCAAAATATTCTGTAAATGAGAATATGAGAAGAATATGAGAATAAAAGAATATCTGTATAATGCTGAAATGAAACCTATTTTGACAGCTGTTGTCACATCAAAGTTTACTAATTTGGGGGATCATGGTCCACAGTGACAAAATGGGAGCCACAATATCTGTTGATCTATCTTTGAGCACAGCACACCCTGGTGGTGATCACTGGTATGCTCAGTAGACAATAGGAGAATTAGCCTATGTGACAGACGAGCCCTATAATATAAATTTGGTAGCTGGGAATGGGTGGTTTTGCAAAGTTTCCCATGTAATCCTCTCTATTACTTGAAAAAGCTGAACATTAAGTACAAAACTAGAAATCCAGGCCATGTCTGGTAAACACAATTTCCTTGTCAGTATGAAGAGGATATTATGGAGCTTTTAAAACTATTCCTGGATACCGGTGTCAAAAGGGAGGAAACCTATATTTATCCATGTTAGCTTCAGCAGACCATCGTCCTAAGTGGGCTAACGGCCTGACCCCAGTGTAAAAGTCGACATTGTAAAACGATCTATTTTTTTCCTTAGCATGTTAGGCATTTTTTATTGGTTCAATATTGTGACTTCATTGTAGAATAGCTTTTTTGAGATTTATTAAAGTCTTAATTGTCCTTCACTGATCCAAAGATTGAATTAAGAGATTCATTTAAGATGATCTTTGCTTAATGGTTTCATGTTTAAGTTTCAGTCTTTTAAAACGATTTTATGTATCTGTCTGATATCCCTTCTGTTTTGAAACTTTGTTACTAACATTTCTTTAACTTTTCAAGCTATTAAGTGAATCTTTTTTAATGTCAAATCTAGTGACTCATTCTTACTGTACCTATTCTCTTTCAAGAGATCTGATTGGCTGCTTGCATATGAATCTCAAGAGACCTCATCCCACATACTAGACAATGTGCGGCTGGGTGTTTTACTGGAATTTACATTTTATTTAAATGTATTTGGAGTTTACATAGGTCCTATGCATGCTGTAAAAAATATAGTTGTGAGCCCTCTTTTTTCATCTTACAGTATGTGGGAGGCCTGTCGTCCTGGTGAAATATTGCTGTGGGTCACTGAGGCTGGCTTTGGGGAACTGGCTAGGTCATTACATTGAAAAGGGCTCCCACACCAGCGCATTGATTTCAGTTCGCTGCAACGGTCTTGGCATGGCTATTTGTCCGCAATGCGTCCACGGTAAACAAAATGTCCGCCATTCTGAATGTCTCAGGACATGTTCTTGGGCAGCAGCATCCTCATCAGCAGTAGCAGCAGCCGCAGATCGCGTTGATGCTTTTAATCCTTCCCCAAGAGGGCAGTCTCAGTGTAATCAAATCTCTCAGGGAACTTTTTAAGAATCTAACAGCGCAACAGCAACAGCAACAGCAAAGGGCTGAGGAAATAGAACCCTTTCCCCATACACCGCTCATCTAAGCATACTCTGCCTATGCAAAAACAATCCTTTTATTTAAATATGCTATCGGATAATATTGGAGCTCACCATTAAAAGTATTTTGTATTTAAAGCTAAAAATCTGTGTCGTTTGTGTGGGCAGCACTTTCCACCCACTTTATTTTTATTTTTTAAAGTGGAGGACAACAGTAAACTGTGAGATGGCAATGCCCTTATGCTCATTTAAGGGCCAGCGTTGATATTCTGTAATTATATGCTCTTTCATTTTAAAGAAACAGAAACCCTTGAGGGAGTTGAAAGAGAAATGACTAGTGTTTGGAGGGTGTAAACAAGGGTTCTGTTCATCCAATTATCCCCTGGGGTAAAACTCACATACATAAGCTGTTAAGGCCATTCAGCTTCTGTGAACTCACTAGCCTTGACTATCTTCTCTCCTTAAATGTCAGCTTATTTTCCCAGTTTTACTTCGTAAAAGGTTTAGGAATGTCATGAATAAATTGCCTATATTTCAGGTTGCTCTGGCCCTCATTGCCTCTTCCTGGTGAAGGCTTAGCACTTAGCCTTAATGCAGTGTCAGGTTTGAAAGCGTTCTAATTTCAGTTGGTCTTTAAATGTTGCTTTATTTAGTTATTAACTATGCCAATTGGAATAACAATCCCTGGTTGACGTTTTGGTTAATTTTGTGATAAAAAATACAGATTATTTACACTTGCCCAGAAATCTTAAAAATAATTGTGAAACAATCTTGGCTAATTCGGTTGGCGACAGGCACTGGTGTACAGATACCAAGATGCATCTTGTGGTACAGAATGTAAGAGGTGAGGTAAAAACCATACAGCGACATTTATTATAAAATCGCCTACAGGTCTTCATGTCTTTTTTTACCTCAACAACAGGAGGAGGACCGAGCCCCCTCTTGTTCTCGTGAAACCGGGGATCAAGCATCTCAAGTGTAGGATTATCAAATTCAGTTCTAGCATAGTTTTAGCTTGCTTTGGAGTCTGACTTTAACAACTCAAGACTTTAATGACCTCGCGCGTGAAACACCGGGCCTTATTCGTAAGCCCTCTCATTTCAAACTGGTTTGAAGAAATGCTTTTGATGTTTTCCTTGATGTTCACTCTTGTGTTCCAGATAAGCAATTAAAACAACTCTGATTAAATGTCAAAACTGCTCATTTCTGAAGCTCTTACTCACTCACAGTAGACCCATGGGGGCGGTTAGATTCAGGTTTAGGTCCTTGTAGTGGCTTCGTCTTGGAATGCTGCCTTCGCATGCAAACAGCCAAGTCGCAGCTGTGAGCTGAAGATGCAATAGCCTAATTGGCAATTCCAAGTTGGGCCTAAAAAATAAGAAAAGTAATTGCCTATTTGCAAAGGAATGGGAGAAAAGAAATGCTTGCTTGTGCTGAACGATGTTAAGAACAATGTGGCTGCCAGATTTTCTGAGAAAAAGCCTGTGTGCCGCAGAGAGACGTAGAGATATGGCAGCTGAAGTGTTCACTGTCTGCGTTTGGCATGGTACTCCCATGGCACCTCCAACGGCTTTGCTATCCAAGCACTATTACGACCCAAGACCATTACTCTGCCGTTATCTCATCTCGGAGGGGTCGTTAAGAAATGTAAATTACATCAAGGAGCGTGCCTAATTTATCTTTCTTAGTCTTTGTTCCATGTCCATGTGTGCACCTCTATTTGTGAGACACGTATACAGGTAAAAATGCATGCATTATTGTTATTGAACTTTATTGTACTTTAGCCTTAAGATTCCACTATATGCACCGTGCTTCATATTCACATCGGCGATTGCTTTTAATACCTCATGGTTCTAATGGCCTGTCGGTGTGTTATTTATTTAAGTAGAAAGTACTTACTTTGCCTCCTGACGATGATTTGTTCTTAATTTTCTGGAGAAAAACTCGTTAGGCATGCTCCCAAGCTTACCATGGATTTCTAATGAAACTTTTTTTTTCCCCACTAAAACTGTAATACTCACCATGAGTTACCGACATCCTTGGAAGGTGATCAGAGACTGGAAATGAGCATGTTCTTGCTGTTCTCTCACAGGGGGGCGAAAAGCCCACATACTTGATGGGCGGGGGTGGGGGGGTGCACTCTGTGTAATACAAGGGTCATGCCTGGAGTGGACCACTCCTTATAATATAAAACTGTTTATGGGAATGATATCTTCCAAAAAAATTTTTTTAACTCAAATGTTTTGCCATTCACATGAGATCATATGAAGTCATTCAAAAGAAAACAATTACTGGACAAAGAAAGACAGCATACTATTAAAAAGTCTTAACTGCGTCACTAACGTGTCGTATTCTTGCTTTATTTAAAATGTGTGTGTGTGTGTGTGTGTGTGTGTGCGCGTGTGTGTGTGTGGGAGAGTGTAAAATAAGTGTTGCAAATCTAATTTCAGTCTTGTATGAGAGTTTAACACTTTCAAAAAAGAGAAAACATTGAAACTAAAAATGTGAAAAATGTCAGGTCACTGTAAACATGGAAGCTGAGAGTAGACTGGAAGACCAGAAAGAAATGACAGAATTAGATATATTTACACAAACATTATGTAAACAACAGATGCAAGGTGCTTAATATACTAATATTCTTATTGTTTTAATAGGTTTATGTAGATCAAATTTACAATGGCAGAACACTTTTTAACAAACAGGCTTAAATTTATATCTTCTTGAGGGGCAACAATTGAATTAAACTTGCTTTAAAAGAAACTTGTAAAATTGGGAAAATAATTAATAAAACTCCATGCATAAAAACACATAATTATACATATCAATAGTACAATTAATGTGCACTATACTATACCTGTATGTTCTGAAAATCTTTTTTTAAAAGTCTTTAATCAAATTGCTGAAATATAAATATAATATAAATGTTGTGATATTTTATGTCCCTCTATTTTGTGTGCGATTTGTTATGACTCATTTAGATTCAAGTGTTATGGATTTCTGTTTCTGCAGCTCCAAGGATCCTTGAGAAGAAAGATTGAGAGACAGCCACCAGCCTTTGGACCGGACTTCAAGCGCATGCGTGTGGAGGGGGATGCTGCAGGACATGGTGACTGTGTGTTCAGGAATGGACAGTCCCAACCTTTATCTGGTGGCACATCAGTGGAGCGCAGCCTGCAAAGGGACAACAATAATATGATGACCCACTCTGTCGGGAAGGATCCCTACTGCATAGCTCTCAAGGAGGTCAAAAAAGAGCCAGGAGAAATCCACTCGTGTGGGCAGTCATCCTTAGACCCTGCCATGATGGTATTCGACTTTAAAGAAGAAGGCGATGATCAGATTGACCCAGAACTGCAGGATCTGTTTGATGAGCTGACAAAGTCAGTGCCCTCATTGAACGATCTGGAGTTTGAGAAGATGCTGAAGCAGGATGATACCTTTGGCCTGGATCTGGGTCATTCCAGCTTGGCTGCGGGAAGCCCTCCATGTTCTCTTGTGGACAGGGTAATAAAAGCAGAGTACTCCCCGGGGTTTAGTCAGTCAGCCTTGGGTTTGCCCCAACTGCGAGCGGCCTCCACAGGTCCAGTCTTCTCCGTTGCCAGCACGTTACCTTCCTCCTTTGTCTCTGCAGCACTGCAGATCCCCAGCCAAGGGTTACAGGTTTCTTCTGGGGCATCCAGATCCATGACCACATGGACAGAGGTGTCCCATGCAGAGCAGTTAAAGCAAATGGCTGCAAACCAGCAAACCAGTGCCTTGCTGCATCATCACCAAAAAAACCAATCTGGAGCAGCAGTCAGCTGGTCGGCTGCAATGAGCACACACTCCTCCCTTGGCTCCTTTCGACCAGAGAACATCTCCAGTTCAGCCCCTCTCTGTCAACAGACGATCAGCCCCCAAAGCTCTATCCAGCCTCCTATGAGCAGCAACCAAAGCAAGGGGATGAACAACTGTCTCTTCACCTCACAAACTAACAGCACTTCCAATTTAATGGATATGAAAGTTCTCAGCAGTAAGCCTCTGTCCCATTTTAACTCCAAATCCCATGTCACCATTGGTCAACAGACATCGTTGATCACGAGCCCCCAGAGCAAGCCTTCATTGCATTATCAGCAGCAGAAGCCCCAACCTCAACAGTCGACTGCTGGTCATAATCAGCCTCACCCACCCCCACACTTCCAAAGCCCACCTCCGCCTCGTCTACCCGGTATCCCTGCGCCCCCATGCCTAAAGACCAAGTCCCAGCCATTGAACCAGCACGCACCAGGGCTCCATTTAAAGTTGGCTCAACAAAGACAGGTAACATGCCACTTCATTGGGTTTATGAATACCTGTTGAGAAACGTATCCTGTTACAGATATATCTGATTATACTGTTCTCCATTTATATTTAAAGGCTTACTCCATGGTCAACAACTGAAGCCTGTTTATTTTTATAGAGACATAACATGTTAAGCATGTTTACTGATGTTATCTCTTTGCAGCATTAGTTCTGTATACCTGCTCTTAGTAATTGTCATTAGGGCAAGATAGCTCAGTTTGGTATTGAACTTTAACACCTAAAACTAGAGCACTTTTGTACGTCGCTCTGGATAAGAGCATCTGCTAAATGCCTAAAAAGTCAAATGTAAAAAATGTACTTGTTTTATTGCCCTTTGTAACGTATAGAGATCATGAGCACCGATCTAAGAGAACTGTATCTGCACTCTTGATCTCTGAATGTTAGCAAGGGTAATAATAAAAGCATAAAAATATATTTTGTCTAAATGCTCATAACCTGAAACATTAGTTGTCGCAATTTAGCATTTCTTAAATAAAAAAAAATGGTAATTATGTTATTATATGAAATACAAATAAATAAATATTATATATATATATATATGTGTATGTATGTGTGTATATATATATATATATATATATATATACACACACACACACAGTATCTCACAAAGT